>JAINUW010000694.1:0-271153 GCA_020205615.1 Panax quinquefolius
AATTTTGAAATTTTCTTTTTTTCTTAAAAATTGTGTAATAGGTTGAATCTTATAATAAATTTATACAAGATAAATTAACATGTTTGTAGCGCCTAAAATTAGGTATCGTCACTCCATCTTGGGTCGCCACTATACATAATACATAAATTCAAATACAACTTACTTAATATAAGCGTAAGTGTATGATATGACATAAGCCGTGAGTTTGAATACAAATATTGTCTACTAGATATTATACAAACTCAAAAGGAGTCCTCATTACAACTATTATCACACTATTTCACAGAATAGTGAGGACTACTATTGCTATCCTCGGACCATTATCCGTTCCCAGGCTCGTCCCGGTATGTTCTCATTTCACAGAAGAGAACGGTGAAAGAAAGGTGAGCTCAACTAGCCCGATAAGAAATATTATGACTAAGATAATGAGAATAAATTATCAATAGCCTTCACAATGTTAAACCGATAAAATATAATAGATAAACCAGTTTAAGCTGCGGCGGAATATCACGATCCATTAAAAAGTCAGTAGAAAATAAAATCTACTATCTTTTAGGTTTTAAAAGGTTTTCATCAATTTTATCATTTAAGACTCGGTTTAATAAATAAACCATTACATCTAATCATCCTGTACCACGGTCGAGGATTTTCATCAAATTATCAATTAATTAAACGACTATAACGAATCACCCCTGGTCATAATCATACCAAAAACTATCCATCACTACACGCCACCGAGGACCCTTTGAGGACTTTTATCACGTCATTTATATCAAGTCATGATTATGCTAGAATGAAGACTGATCATAATCATACTAAGTTCATCTATGCACGTAAAAGCGAAAGATAACATAATATAATGTGAGGATGATAGTAAAATGATATAATAATTCAATAAAACAAGTTCAAAATTAATTTATCTCAAAGAATTATTAACGTCCAAATTGTCCAGCCGAATCTTTGTTTTGTAGAGTAAAATTCAAGAAATGATAATAAGCACTGAGTATCAAGTAATAAGACCAGAAATTTTTTAAATAAAAGGAATTTCCTTTATTTTGAAATAGTAAGGTTGATTTGATTAATGTGGATAGTTAAGGGTTAAATCATAAATATTTCAAAATAAGCAAGTGGTTATAAAATATTCATTGTTGTCGGGGAATATTCGTTTGGTGGTGGAATATTAAATCTTTGTCGGGGAATATTAAATGCTGATGGTAGCCTTGACCATATGTGGGCCCATGTGAGCGATTGGATGAAGAAAGCGACAAATATAAGTTGTTTTTTAAATACTTGGCGTAGTTATTCTTAGATTATCTTGTTGGAATACCCGGTGGTTAAAACACACTGTCTGGCGTTGTTGAGCGCGGTAGCTTTGCGGTATTGCACCAATTATTGATTCTTACGTGAAAGCCTACTCGATAATGGTTCTGATAATAATTCTTATTCGATATTTTATTGAGTTAATAATTCTTTGCGTTGATATTTTATATTCTTTGTTGTTTGATAATTGTCATTTACGGTATCTTTCATTATCGAAGCAATAATTCATATTATCTGAATAATATTATTAGATAACATTATTGGCGATGTCTAGAAAGTTACATACAGGAGAGGTTTGGTGCATCTAATTGCTTGCGATGATGATGAAGAAATTCTTATTGGAAGCCCCCTGCTCTGAGGAGCGCACTGGTTGTCGATATTGTGATTACGTAATATTATTTGTGAATAATTAATTATTGATTTATATGATGAGGAAAATATTGATTTTATGTGGATATAGATGGAAAATTTTTAAAATGACAATTGTTGAAAATTAATATTTTATCTTTTTACGATAAAATAATTCATTTAAATATATTATTTTAATAATATATTACTTGGTGATATTTTACAATGAATGTGGGATATATGAGTATATGAGGAGGAAGAGTATTTTTGTGGCATTAAATGTTTAACACATGTTTTGTGTGTTGGTGGACACTGATTATTGGTAGAAATTTGATTATAGCTTTGTAAAATCACCGTTTGTGGATTTGGTCGATTTTGTTTGGAATTTGGAAAAACTTTCTTCTGCAAAGTTGTAGAAATTGAATTTCTATAAAAACTCATGAGATTCGAATTTTTTCTGATGAAAGGGCTATTTATTATGAATTATTGAAGTTAGAAGCTCAAAATAATTGATTTTTGGGAGTTTAAATTATTTTTTGTTAAGAAAAACGTTTTTGTATTTTTTGGACATCATTAACATGTGTGGCTGGTGTTTTGACCAAAAGGTGGGCTAAGGAAAATTTGTATAATTATATTAATATTATATTAAATTTTTTACGCTTTGGTATTTAAGCATTTTCTATAAATAGGGTCTTGGGTTAGAATTGAAAATCACTTGAAGCTGAAGTTTTCTCTCTATTTCTCTCTCGATATTTTGGCGTATTCTTGTGAGTATTTTGAGTATACTTTGAGTATTGCTAGGCGGTGCAAGTTCCTATTTATTATATATACGGTATACAATTTAGAAATCTTGATCTTTCGAGGTAAGGGATATTATTTTTTTTGTAATGATATTATTTCTTTGATATCATTATCTTTGAAATATTGATCTGAAGTTTTTATCAAATTTGGAACTTTTTTCATGTCGGGGTTACTATTCATGGAGTTCTTATTCACGAGTTCTTATTCACGAGTTCTTATTCATGATTCTTATTTGAGATTCTTATTCACGATTCTTATTCACGAGTCTTATTAAATGAAGCGTGAAGATGTTTTTGTGGAATTTCTATCTTTTGGTGTCGGAGATTCTTATTCACGTATCGGCCTTTATTCACGTATCTGGCACTTTATTCACGTATCTGGTCTTATTCATAGAAAAATAAAATTTCTTCTTTTGTCAAAATATCTAATACGGATATCTAGCTTTCGATTGTATCCGTGTTTTGATCATTCTTGAATTTTACACCACTATGATTATTTTGAGGTATTTTTGGGCGTGGATAAAACCCAATACGAATCCTTAATCCTTAATCCTTGTCATTTTGTTTCCTTTGGATTCGTTTCTTTAAAAATATTTTTCATCATCCTCGGTCTTAAATGATGATATTATTGAATATCTTTGGCTGTGTAGTGCGAAGATGAATGATTTCTGAAGAATATCTTTGGCTGTAGTGTAGTGCAGATGATGAATGATTTGAAGAATATCTTTGGCTTAGTGCAAAGATGTTGCTGTAGTGAAGATGAGCAGTGTTGAGATGAACATGGCCAGATTGATTAATATCTTTGGCTTTGTAGTGCAAAGATGAGCAGTGTTTAAATGAACATGACCCGGTGATGAAATATCTTTGGCTTTGTAGTGCAAAGATGAATATTTGATTCGGATGTATATTGATTGATGTTACGGGGATAAAATATTGATGATGAATTTATTAAATTCATAGATTATAGTAGATTTCATTCTCTACGTAACTCTTACATGAATTATTATTTCCATTGCGAATATTGATCGAAACTTGTTGTACATTGTATACTATCGATTTTTTCCTGTTGAAGACTAACGATAATTTGTTGTATATTATCTTAGTCGTAATATTATTCTTCTTGGGCTAGTTGAGCTCACCCTTTTCCTTGTTGTTCCATTTTTTTCTTCTCGGGAGGCGAGAATGTAGAAAGTCTTAGTCGGGGTATGGAATGAAGATTTAGAGAGAGTTGTTTAGTAGTCCTCACCATTTTGTAAAATAATGAATCGATAAATGATGATGAGGATTTATTTGAGTATAGATATTATCTAGAAGATAATATTTGTATTCAAACTCAGTATATTTCTTGTTGTAATAATAAAGTTGTAGTTGTTTACATACCATGTATTTGGCGACTTCGGAATGGGTGTTGTGTATACTATTTTGGGGGCGTCGCGGTTAATATCGAGCTTAGGGATATGATCTCTGGCGGAGATCGGGGGAATAGAACTAGGAGGGAGGCGAGTAAATCCTATTTAGTGTGTGTCTACTAAGCTTATTTGTTAGTTAGTGGTATATATAGGGATATTATGTGATATATTGATTTCCTTAATTAACCCTTATTTTATGCGGTGTATTTGAGAATGTCATTGAGAATATTATGATGGAGTAAATGAGGCCAAGTGGAGATGCACTACTCACCAGCGAGGAGAGCGTCTGCAGCAGTGGCAATGTTCCTCTGTGAACAACACCCTTGGCGAGATGATGAGCGAGGGGATGTTTAGAAGCTTTTTTTGCGGTTCATGCAAAATCGAGACGAGGAGACTTCGTGTTCAAAATCTGAGGGAGAAATGATAGCAATTCACGAGTGGTCACTGACCAGCGATTGAAAGTTGGGACCACGAGTGCAGGAAAAGCGGATCCGATTAAAGGCGGAGGCGTGGGTGAACAAATTACCAAGATATTCGATGTCTTGGGATGCGCGGAGAGAAAGTTCCATTCGCCACCTTTATGTTAAAGTGGCGGGCGATTCTTGGTGGGAATACGTAAGCGTACCCATCCATTTTCTTTCGTATATCGTGGAGAGCGTTTGAAGCAGTTCAATGACAAGTACTTCCACGAAAGTATTACGTCGTATGAAGGAAGTGGAGTTTATTAGACTGAAGCGAGAATAACATGGCGGTGTCCCGATCTGGCGAAGTTAGCGGAGTTATCGAGTTGCACCTCATTTGGTGGAGAATGAGGAGCGTATGGCGGATGTTTAGAGAGAGGTTTGAAGCCGCATCGTCGATATCTCATTTCTCATAAATTTTCTCTCTATTCGGATGTTGTCAGCGGGGCTCGGTTGTTAGGCGAGATATGAAATACGTTCAATGGGGACCATAACGAGGATCATCTCAAGAAGATAGCGATCATCGAATACGCGATAACCGGCGGAGAAAGAAGAATCTGAGACAAAGCGGTAACCACTCTGGTGGTAATCGTGGCCATGAAAATAGAAGAAGCGAGTCGGGAGGAGATTTTAAAAAAGGAGATTCAACAACGATGATGTGAAGGCGTCGGCGCTATAGCAACTAGTTTTAAGGGAGGGAAGCGACCACCGGTCGTATGTTACAAAAATCTGGGGGAGAAGAGGGACATATCATCCCAAAGCGCCCTAGCAGTTTAAGGTATCTATAGTTGTGGAAAGGAAGGACATATCGCTCGAGATTATGCGATGGCGAAACCGAGTTGATTCGGTGGGACGGTGACTCGAAAAATGTCCCGAGAAAGAAAGAAAGTCAGCGATTCTGGGAAGGCGTTTGTCGTGGCCGGTCAAAAATCGAGAAACGACGAAGTTAGCGGGTTAGTTAATTATAAATTCTTGCGAAGTATATACCTTACTAGATATCGGTTCTACCCATTCTTTTATCTCTCTCTACTTGCGCTCAGCGTTTAAACTTGACTCAGGAGAAATTAGACTTTGACTATCTGTGGAAACTCAGGTTAGGAGAAACTTTCATCACATCCTTTGTTTATAAATCTTGCTTGATTGAGTTGGCTTTATCACATTACACATTAACCTTATTTATAGAGATATTTGTTTTGATGTGATTTTAAGGTTAACTACTCATCATGCAAAATTGATTATTTTCGTAAGGTTGTTAGTTTTCATATTTCTAATGCAACTTTGTTATTGAATTCAAACAATCAAACCATTGTAGTCAAACATTTTCATATCAAGCCATGAAGTCGTTCGTTTATTACGGATGTCAAATTTTCTTAGTCCGTGTTATGGATTTGAATAAAACACGTCGATTTGAATAATATTCTGTTGTTATTGATTTTTTTCTGCGTTTTTTGAAGAATTTCTTGGCTTACTCCCAAAGCGATATTAAATTTTGTATCGACTTTGAACCGGTACAAAACTCATTTCTAAAATCTCATATCGAATGGCTCTATTGAACTTGGGAGTTAAAAATTCAACTATAAATTTGGTACTGAGCCTTTATCTTGTGACTTCCTTTGTGGAATTCACTAAGCGAGACTCTCTGTGGGGGCGTCATATTAGATGCGATAGTAAAGCGATAGGTGTCATTGTGACGTCTTATCAAGATTGGGTATGAGTCGCGATTGAGAGCAACCTAAGTCGATGTCGAAATCGTAGCTTTCAGAAGCTTAGTTGGTTATTATCGGAGATTCGTTGAAGGATATTCTCGAATCGCTATTAGATTAACTTGGTGACTCGAAAAGATACAAAATTCGTATGGGGCGAGGAAATGGGAAGATTTTCGAAGAACTCGAGGAGACTCATTTTGGCACGTATTATTAACCATACCATCTTGAAAAGCGAGCGTGGTGGTGGCGGCGTTGAGTAGAAGATCATATCACGAGGAGCGAGTGCGATGATGTCAATATATCGCATAGACCCGACTTTAATAGAAAAAGTTAAGGTTGCTCGAGCCCGCAGGCGGGGGTGATCGTATGAAGAAGAAAGTCTGAAGAAGGAGCTATTAGGGCGAGAATTGATGAAGAAGGAATACTTGAGTCCACTCTAGACTTTGTGTTCCTAATGACTACGATTTGAAGAACAAGATTATGATGGAGGCACTGATACACCATTGCGATCCATCACTGGGAAGTACTAAAATGTATTATGATCTTGACATACATTTTGGTGGAGCAATATGAGAGAGAGAGATTGCAAAGTTTATCTCGATGTGTTTAACTTGCCAGCGTGTAAAGGCGGAGCATCTTGTACCTAAAGGGTCGATTTGCAACCACTTGAGATTTTGGAATGGAAGTGGGAACACATTACTATGGATTTCATTTACGGGTCTTCTTACGGTTTCTCAAGGCATAGATGCGATTTGGGTTATTGTTGATAGATTAACCAAGTCTGCTCATTTCTTACCGTCTGAGAGACTTATTCCTTGAGCGTCTTTCTCGTATATGCGTAAATGAGATTGTGAGATTGCATGGCATGCGGTATCCATAGTTTTAGATCGTGACCCAAGATTCACTTCATGATTTTGGGTTAGTTTGTAGAAAGCTATGAGCGCAATTTCTGATTTAGTTTGGCATACCATCCTCGAAGCGGATGGGCGATCGAGAAAGGATACTCAAACTCTTGAAGATATATTAAAACTACTGTGTCCTAGATTTCAAAGGAAGTTGGGATAAGTACTTGCCATTGGTGGAATTCTCATACAACAATAGTTATTAAACAAATATAGGCATGGTTCCATTGAAGCATTATATGGACAAAAATGTCGTTCTCGATATGTTGGGATGAGGTGGGTGAAGCAACATTGTTGGGGACAGAGTTAAATACATATATACTGAAATGACTAATGATTCGACAAGCGTATACAAAGCGGCACAAGATCGACAAAAGAGTTATCGGACGGATCTTCATCGAAAGGGCGTGGAATTTAGTGTAGGGGGGATCATGTATTGTTGCGAGTTGCTCCATGGAAGGAGTTTCTGAGATTTGGGAGAGAGAAAGCTCGATCCACGATTTATCGGTCCATTTCAAATTCTTGGCCAAGAGTAGGAAATGTAGCTATAGACTTGCGTTACCTCAAAAAGTATGTCTCGTGTTCATAATGTGTTTCACATATCTGTGCCCGTAAATATGTGAAAGACCGAACCACGTTATTGAGTTAGAGCAGGACGAGAGATAGCAGAAGACTTAGCGTATGAGGAGGTACTGTCAAGATTTTGGATAGGAAGGAGCATGTCCCTCTGCATGAAAGGTTATACCACAAGTTAAAGTTTTGTGGAGGAATCATGCTTATAGAGAAATGACACGGGAATTGGAAGCGAAAATGAAAGCGAGGTATCCTCACCTTTCAAAAAACACGAGTCGTCGTCGATTTCGAGGGGCGAAATTTCATAAGGAGGAGGTTGTAAGAGACCCGAAATTTTTTAAATAAAAGGAATTTCCTTTATTTATTATTTTGAAATAGTAAAGGTTGATTTGATTAATGTGGATAGTTAAGGGTTAAATCATAAATATTTCAAAATAAGCAGTGGTTATAAAATATTCATTGTTGTGGGGAATATTCGTTTGGTGGTGGAATATTAAATCTTTGTCGGGGAATATTAAATGCGATGGTAGCTTGACCGTGTGTGGGCCCATGTGAGCGATTGGATGAAGAAAGCGACAAATATAAGTTGTTTAAAATACTTGGCGTAGTTATTGCAGATTATCTTTGTTGGAATACCCGGTGGTTAAAAAACACTGATGTCTGGCGTTGTTGAGCGGTAGCTTGCGGCGGTATTGCACCAATTATTGATTCTTACGTGAAGGCCACTACTCGATAATGGTTACGATAAATTCTTTATTATTTTATTTTATTGAGTTAATAATTCTTTGCGTTGATATTTTATATTCTTTGTTGTTTGATAATTGTCATTACGGTATCTTTCATTATCGAGCAATAATTCATATTATCTGAATAATATTATTAGATAACATTATTGGCGATGTCTAGAAAGTTACATACAGGAGAGGTTTGGTCATCTAATTGCTTGGCATGATGTAAGAAGAAATTCTTATTGGAAGCCCCCCTTCTCTCAGGAGGCGCACTGGTTGTCGATATTGTGATTACGTAATATTATTTGTGAATAATTAATTATTGATTTATATGATGAGGAAAATATTGATTTTATGTGGATATAGATGGAAAATTTTTAAAATGACAATTGTTGAAAATTAATATTTTATCTTTTTACGATAAAATAATTCATTTTAAATATATTATTTTAATAATATATTACTTGGTGATATTTTACAATGAATGTGGGATATATGAGTATATGAGGAGGAAGAGTATTTTTGTGGCATTAAATGTTTAACACATTTTTTTGTGTGTTGGTGGACACAATTATTGGTAGAAATTTGATTATAGCTTTGTAAAATCGCTTGTTTGTGGATTTGGTCGATTTTTGTTTGGAATTTGGAAAAACTTTCTTCTGCAAAGTTGTAGAGAATTGAATTTCCTATAAAAACTCGCGAGATTCGAATTTTTCTGATGAAAGGGCTATTTATTATGAATTATTGAAGTTAGAAAGCTCAAAATAATTGATTTTTGGGAGTTTAAATTATTTTTTGTTAAGAAAAACGTTTTTTGTTTTTTTTGGACATCATTAACATGTGTGGCTGGTGTTTTGACCAAAAAGGTGGGCTAAGGAAAATTTGTATAATTATATTAATATTATATTAAATTTTACGCTTTGGTATTCTAGCGTTTTCTATAAATAGGGTCTTGGGTTAGAATTGAAAATCACTGAAAGCTGAAGTTTTTCTCTATTTCTCTCTCGATATTTTGGCGTATTCTTGTGAGTATTTTGAGTATACTTTGAGTATTGCTAGGCGGTGCTGAAGTTTCCTTGACCTTTATACGTTATTACATTTAGAAATCTTGATCTTTCGAGGTAAGGGATATTATTTTTTTTTGTAATGATATTATTTCTTGATATCATTATCTTTGAAATATTGATCTGAAGTTTTTATCAAATTTGGACTTTTTTTATTCGGGTTCTTATTTGAGTTCTTATTCATGAGTTCTTATTCACGAGTTTCTTATTCATGATTCTTATTCACGATTCTTATTCACGATTCTTATTCATGAGTCTTAAGCGTGAAGCGTGAAGATGTTTTTTGTGGAATTTCTATCTTTTGGTGTCCAGATTACTATTCACGTATCGGCTTTATTCACGTATCTGACCTTTATTCACGTATCTGGTACTTATTCATAGAAAAATAAAATTTCTTCTTTTTGTCAAAATATCTAATACGGATACTAAGCTTTGATTGTATCCGTGTTTTGATCATTCTTGAATTTTACACCACTATGATTATTTTTTGAGGTATTTTTTGGGCGTGGATAAAACCAATACGAATCCTTAATCCTTAATCCTTGTCATTTTGTTTCCTTTGGATTCGTTTCTTTAAAAATATTTTCATCATCCTCGGTCTTAAATGATGATATTATTGAATATCTTTGGCTTTGTAGTGCATGAAGATGAATGATTTCTGAAGAATATCTTTGGCACATAGTGCAAGATGAATGATTCTGAAGAATATCTTTGGCTTTGGCTGTAGTGCAAAGATGAGCAGTGTTGAGATGAACATGATAGATTGATTAATATCTTTGGCCTTGTAGTGCAAAGATGAGCAGTGTTTAAATGAACATGACCGGTGATGAATATCTTTGGCTGTAGTGCAAAGATGAATATTTGATTCAGGATGTATATTGATTGATGTTACGAGGATAAAATATTGATGATGAATTTATTAAATTCATAGATTATAGTAGATTTCATTTCTACGTAACTCTTCTTATGAATTATTATTTCAGCTGCGAATATTGATGCGAAACTTGTTGTCTATTGTATTACATCAGATTTTTCCTGTTGAAGACTAACGATAATTTGTTGTATATTATCTTAGTCGTAATATTCTTCTTGGGCTAGTTGAGCTCACCCTTTTCCTTGTTGTTCCATTTTTCTTCTCGGGAGGCGAGAATATAGCGAGTCTTAGTGGGGTATGGAATGAAGGTTTTAGAGAGTTGTTTAGTAGTCCTCACCATTTTTGTAAAATAATGAATATAATGTGATGAGGATTTATTTGAGTATAGATATTATCTAGAAGATAATAATATTTAAATTATTCAATAATAATAAAGATTTCTTGTTGTAATAATAAAGTTGTAGTTGTTTACGTACCATGTATTTGGCGATTTCGAGAATGGGTGTGTGTGTATACTATTTTGGGGCGTCGAATATAATATAATATAACCACTTGCATACTTTTGCAAAATTTATAAATACTACCCACAACTATAATATTATCTCAAATTCACACCATAATATTAAAAAAAATTATTTTATACAAAATTTAAATCTTTATTGATAAAATCACGGGGTCTCTCTGATCTCCCTCCTTATGAAATTTAGCCCTCGAAATTAGAGTGCGATACACGATATGATAAAGAGGTGAGGATACCTTGAATACCTTTATCGTTTAAAAATATTAAATTCATCTTTATGATCATCGGCGAAGATATTCATTAACAATTCATCTTTTTTGCCTTCTGAGGCTAAAGATATAATTTGTAAAACCAATAATATTTGAGACTTCGACTTAATAGTATCACGACCAATGTATCCACTTCTTGACCGAGAATTATCCGTGTTTTCAATCTTTCTTGATATGATTATATCGAATAATCGTAAAATTTTTCAATCTGATCTATGATTATCTACGACGAATAATCCATGAATTAATATTAAGCATTCTTTGAAGTCTATCGATAATTAATCTTCGATATGATGAGGATAATGACGAAAGATGACTTTATTCATTAGTATCGAATTAATATTAGTAAAGATTAATTGTGTACTTAATATTGACGACCACAAATTATAATTACCCGAAGATAATCGTATCATTAGTATCACGAATCAAATTATCCGTACACTACTGACGAAGATAGATATTCGTGTATTCATTAGATAATCGTGTACGACCACACAAATTATCCATGCACTCTGACGAAAGATAATCGTGTATTCATTAGTATCACGACCACAAATTATCCATGTACTACGACGAAGATAATCGTGTATTCATTAGTATCACGACCACAAATTATCCATGCACTAAATGCGAAGATAATCGTGTATTTAGTATCGCGACCACAAATTATCCGCTGCTTCGGCCAAAGATAATCGTGTATTCATTAGTATCACGACCACAAATTATCCATACTACGGCGAAGATAATTGTGTATTCATTAGTATCACGACCACAAATTATCCATACTACTGACCGAAGATAATCGTGTATTCATTAGTATCACGACCACAAATTATCCATACCTACTCGGCGAAGATAATCGTGTTTTCAATTACGGTTATGATTATCTGCGAACAATCACTGGTCATAATCATACCAAGTCCATCTATACTTCTGAGGCCGAGATGACTTTCAACGTAATATAAGCATGAGGATAATGATATAAAGAATCAATCAAATGAGATAAAGGATAAATATTAAACATTTATAATATAATTTATCCGAGGATAAAGAGAATATCCCCATGTTATCAATCACTTAATAATCTTATAATCTAATATCATTAATATTATAACAATATTTTAATCACTTCTTAAATTTATAAACAATTTATCTCGATTGTTTACGACTTTACCATATAATGCATTTAATCATTCAAAAATGCCATACTCATAAGATATCATCACCAATTATCAAATCCTCAATCAAAAATATGCATATACTACTATATAGGATTCTCAGCCATAAAATCCTATTTTTCAACTTTGTTACTTCACATAACATATTTAACTCATATGTTAAGTAACTAAACTATTTTCATGAAAATACCAAATCAGTCCCAAAAATATTTCTTTTCTGGGATTTAGCATAATATAGTCCCATAATGAAAATATATTTTTTCTAAGATTTTTAAAATTCATTTACTATTTTTCAAAAATCAATTTCTAATTAATTCCTTAAGAAATTAGCTACCTCAAGTTTAACTCCAAAAATTCCCAAATCTTGGCAGGACCTTACACATGTTAACGTGAGCTTCAGTTTAAATTTCATGGTCATCGGAGTTATAGAACTCGGTTTATAGCGTTTTTAAATCGAAAAAACCTAAATATTGAAATAGTCATAACTTGCTCATTTTAAGTCGAGAATGAGCTCATTTTTGGACAGGAGGTACTTTATACCATATACCTTCATGTCCCAAAAGGCCAGAATTTTTCTCATAATTTAAGTGGCCGAAACAGCCCCTCTAAAATCATGGCAGTGAGCTTTTTGAGGTTTTTGCAGCTTTGCACTCCTTTGCTAAAATCAGTCCACACAAAAATCTACAACACCTTTTCCAGTAATTCCACTTGGATTAGTTAGGTAACTCATAGATCTAACTCTAGGACTTGACCACACTCAAAAATTCAAAATATAATAGGAGATATGGTCGATTGAATTTCATATTCGTTTTTCACCAAAATCGATTTTCAACTCTTTGTGATTTCTAAGAAACTTTCATGTTTTCACATACTAACCAACATAACTCATCATAAAACTTACTAATACTTCATATACCCATGATTTTCATTAGTCCAATGCTTTTATTATGACTTTCATCATAAACCACGTAAAGCAGATCCTTTTAGTTGAAGAAATATTTGAGGTTTAAGAAATGGGTTTTTATCTTTGGGGTCGATACAAAATTCGATTTCACGCTCTAGGGTAGGCTAGAAGTCTTCAAGAATCGCCAAGAAATTTATTAATAATAGAAATATCATTCAAAAGCTGTGACTCTCATCCAAGACTTGGATGATACGTCACATTGATACCATTGTGACTTACATCCCTTAACCTAGATAGCACCTCACAATGATACCTATAAACTTGCCATCTTCATTCACGATGTAAGCCTCTGAGAAAGTGCGGCGGTGCATTCCACACAAGGAAGTCAACAACGAAAGGTTCGGGGCTCTTTACTTATGGCTTGATATAATGATAATTGACTTTAGTAGTTTGGTTACTTGAATTAAGTATAATGGGTTGGTTATGAATATAAAAGCTAACAACCTTCTGAAAAGAATGATGAGTAGTTAATCAATTGTTTTCTAAAATTACCTCAAAGGCAAGTATTTTCAAAAAGAGATAAGATCGAAGTAGTAGCGTGAAAGTGTTTATTTGAATCAAACAAGATTAAAAAAATAGTAAGCGATATGAAGGCTCCTACTAATGAAGTTTTGACCGATAAGTCGAAAGTCTAACTTCTCGGTCAAATTTAAGCGTTGAGCATAAGCAAGAGAGATAAAATAATGGGTAGAGCAGCCGGTATCTTATAAGGTATAGACTTACATGATTTATAATTAACTAACTTCGTGCTAACCGTTCGGTTTACTCGCTTTTTGAGAAGTCATGAAAAAAATGCACTTCCTAAAACCAGCGACTTTGTTTTGTCCATATCCACCTTTGGTGCCATAGTCCAGCTAGACTTGACTTTGGTGCACAACAAAATTGAGCTAAATGACCTTCTCTTCTTGCAATTTCCACTTCTATTATCTTTGCCGTGATTACCTTAGAAGTGGTTACCATTCTTAGCATGATAATTTCCCCCCGATGGTTATCATTGTTACGATGGCCGTTGCCACCGATATGATTATTATCGTGTTGTTGGTCGTTACCTTTTGTTTGGTGAATCAACACTCTCATGTGCTTCATTGCTTATCTCGGCATTTTCGGATGCCATTCTCAAACCTTGTCACAAAACAAGGGTTAATTAACATATCACATATTATCCTATACTTCGTGAGCCAATTAAATACCAAATAAATTTAGGTAGGTCATCTTAGCGAAGGAATTCCCGTCTCTCCCTCTAGTTCTTATCTCACATCTCGGCCGGGGATCGTATCCTAAGCTACGATACCATGCGGTTGTGGCGCCCCCAAAATTAGGTATCGTCACCCGTCTAGGTATCGGTCTTGGGTCGCCACTTACATGGTACATAAATTCAAATCTGACTTACTAATATAAGCGTAGGTATGCAATCGACATAAAGCGTGAGTTTGAATACAAATATTGTCTACTAGATATTATCTACAAACTCAAAAGAGTCCTCATTACAACTATTATCACCTTTATTTCACGAGAATAGTGAGGGACTACTAATCTTATCCTACGGACCATTACTCCGTTCCCAGGCTCGTCCCGACTATGTTCTCATTTCAAGAGAAACGGTGAAAGAAAGGGTGAGCTCAACTAGCCCGATAAGAAATATTATGACTAAGATAATGCGAGAATAAATTATCATTAGCCTTCAATGATGTTAAGCGATAAATACTGATAGACAACCGGTTTAAGCTGCGCGTGAATATCTGATCCATTAAAAAAGTCGAGTAGAAAATAAAATCTACTATCTTTTAGGTTTTAAAGGTTTTCATCAATTTTTTATCATTTGAGACTCGGTTTAATAAATAAACCACAATATCTAATCATCCTGTACCTGCGGTCGAGGATTTTCATCAAATTATCGATGGTCGTGACTATCTTAGAATCACCCTGGTCATAATCATACCAAAAAACTATCCATCATTTGCATTACGGCCCCTTTGAGGACTTTTGTCACATCATTTATATCAAGTCGTGATTATACCAAGAATGATCCACTCGTCAGTCATAATCATACTAAGTTCATCTATGCGCGTAAGCGAAATAATAACATAATATAACATGAGGATGATGATGATGACATAATAATTCAATAAAACAAGTTCAAGAATTATTTTATCCGAGGAATTATTAACGTCAAATTGTCGACGAGATCTTTGTTTTGTAGAGTAAAATTCAAGAATGATCGGAAGAATATTTCCATGAAAGATCTTTGGATGAAGCATGAATATCGAGGATATTCTACTAATTTCATGGAGTATAGAAGTCAAAGTTTTAACTTATTTGGGTATAATAAAGAATGGAATAACAAAAGAAATCACCGTGCATGCGGTGCTTGGCATAGGCGAGTTATTCAACGAGAATAATAATAACGGAACCGGTCGGGTGAAATTCACTGCAAGCGAGGATGATCAACGAGAATAATAAATCTTTGAATAATAAACAATGGAACCGATATTCAGGTGTAAAACACCTGACGAGGATATTCAGCGAGAATAATAAATGCGGAATAATAAGCAATGGAACCGAATTAGGTGTAAAACACACAGACGAGGATATTCAAGCGAAGAATAATAAAGAATGGAATAATAGAAGAAAGATCACCAAGTATAGGGGATTAAGCGTATCTGAGTTATTCAATTAGAATAAATAAGAATGGAATAACATAAAGATTTCACCAAGTATAGGGTATCTGGCGTATACGAGGTTATGTATAGGGTATACCACTTTTACTGAGTTATTCAAGCGAGAATAATAATGAATGGAATAATGAAGTTCTCTTCATGAATAAGAAGAATAACACCCCTTACAGGTACAACAAATAATATCCACTTACTAGTAAAAGACCTTTGGATATCAAAGTAGTGAAGTAGCGAATACTCTTCTTCTTCTCTCTATATTTTTTCTCTCATAAGCTTCTCTACATAATTTTCTCTCTACAGAGTTTGATTGAATTCGTGAAAATAATGAAGGAATGAGCTTATTTATAGGAAAATAGAATGCGTAGTAATTAATCCATGAGCGGTCAGGATTGATTTACTTTAATCGGCGGTCCATATTTAAAGCAAAATCTTTTAAATAAAATATAATATATTCTATTTATATAAAAACATTTTCTTATCAAAACCTTTATGCGTATTTATCAAAAAACTTATATGAAAACAACTTTATGCTTATTATCGCATAATAAAATATAATATATTACATTTATAGAATAACTTTAATAAAGTAATACATTTTATATAAAAGATGTTTACATTTTATTACGTTAATAATCTGAATAAAACAAAAGCGTCATTATCATTATAATAATTCATATTATTAATAAATGATAATGGAATCAAATGGTGACTTCTCACGCATAAGCATCGATAATCAATCTGGTGTCTTTCTTATGCGACCACTGCGTATTCTTTGTACTTTTACTTCAAGAGTAGTTCAGCGATATCAGCGGTAAAACTTCGTAGTTATTTGATAAAATATTTTTGTCGTTTTCTCGATCAAATGATAATTACATTGTGAGGGTCCACTGATGATTGGTAGTTATGCGAATATTCTACTAACTAAGCCAAGAATATTCCCAGAGCCAATCGAATATAATATAACCACTTGCATACTTTGCAAAATTTATAAATCTACCCTGACTATAATATTATCTCAAATTCACACCATAATATTAAAAATTATTTTGACAAAATTTAAATCTTTATTGATAAAATCTGGGGTCTCCAATTTTAATATATAACAAGAGAGGCTGTGAGTTTTAATACAAATACTATCTACTAGACAATATCCACTCTCGAGAATAAGTACTCATTATATTATTGTCACATTATTTAATAGAATAGTGAGGACTACTAATACTATCATACGGACCATCACTTCAGTTCCCCGACTAGTCCCCTCGTTATTCTCATTTCACGAAGAGAACGGTGAAAGAAAGGGTGAGCTCAACTAGCCCGGTAAGAAATATTATGACTAAGATAATGCGAGAATAAATTATCAATAGTCTTTAACAATGTTAAAGCGATAAAATACAATAGACATCAAGTTTAATTGCGGTGAAATAAGCGATCCATTAAAAAGTCAAGTAGAGAATAAAATCTACTATCTTTTATGATTTAAAAGGTTTTCATCATTTTTATCATTTGGGACTCGACTTTAATAAATATTCACATCATCGAATCACCCCACACTGACTCTGACGAGGATATTCTTTAGTATCACGACCATAAATTATCCATGTACTACGGGCGAGGATATTCATGTATTCATCAATGGTCGTGATCATGCCAACAATTGTCCATCGATGCACTACGGGCCAATGAGGACTTTTATCACATCATTTATAACATTATGGTCATGATTATACCAAGAATAATCCCTTGTCATAATCATACCAAGTCCATCCATGCACTATATAGTTATGAGATGACTTTCAACATAATATAAACATGAGGATGATGACAATGATATAAGAATTCAATAAAACAAGTTCACGAATTAATTTGTTAGAGAAACGATAACGTCCAAATTATCAACATGATACTTCTTTGTAGAGTAAAATTCAAGAATGCTCGAGAAGAATATTTCCATGAAAAGATCTTTGGATGAAGCGCTTGAATATCGAGGATATTCTACTAATTTCATGGAGTATAGAAGTCAAAACTTTAACCAATTTGAGTATAATAAAGAATAAAATAACAAAAGAAATCACCATGCATGCGGTACTTGCGTATAAGCGAGGTTATTTCAATTGAATAATAAAAAGACGGAACCGGTCGATTGTAAAACACACGAGCAGGATATTCAACGAGGATAATAAAAGGCAGAATAATAAAAAGCGGAACCGAGTGCGGTATAAAACACACACAGACGAGGATATTCCAACAGAATAATAAAAAAGCGGAACTGGTCGGTGTAAAAAACACCAAACATGATATTCAACGAGAATAATAAAGAATGAAACCGGTCCGGTGTAAAAACCGCATGACGAGGATATTCCACGAGAATAATAAAAAGCGGAATAATATAAAGATTTCACAGTATAGGGAGTCACGTATCTGAGTTATTCAACAGAATAAATAAGAATGGAATAACATAAGGATTTCACCAAATGAAGGGTATCACAGCGTATCTGAGTTATGTATAGGGTATCTGGCGTATCTGAGTTATTCAACGAGAATAAATAAGAATGGAATAATATAAGATTTCACCAGTATAGGGTATCATGCGTATACGAGGTTATGTATAGGGTATGTCAGCGTATCTGAGTTATTCAACGAGAATAATAAAGAATGGAATAAGCAAGAAGTTCTCTTCATGAATAAGAAAGAATAACACCCACTTAATTGTACACAAATAATATCCCTTACCGGTAAAAAAACCTGGATATAGAAGTAGTGAAGTAGCAGAATACTCTTCTTCTTTCTCTCTATAGATTTTCTCTCTATAACTACTCTATATAATTTCTCTCTATAATTTCTCTCTCTAGAGTTTCAGTGAATTCGTAAGAAATAATGAAGGAACGAACTTCTATTTATAGAATAATGGAATGAATAGTAACTATTTCATGAACGGTCCAGATCGATTTACTTTTAAACGGACAGTCTAGATCGATTTACTATTAAAACTTAAAGCAACGGTCCATATTGATTCACTATTCTAACTTTTAAACCAGCGATCCATATTGATTCACTATTATAACTTTTTCACTAGCGGTCTATATTGATTCACTATTATAACTTTCCACCAGCGGTCCATATTGATTCACTAATATAACTTTAACCAACGGTCTGAAAAATTAGCACATCTCCCCATGGAATAATATTGTACCCAAATACCCGAATGCACAATACTAGAGTGAATAGTAATTGGGTGAATAGTAATTCGTGAATAGTAACTCAGTGTCCCGAACACCCGATTGAACAATATAACCTCCAGACATCAATTATTATCGGAATAGATGTCGATTTCTACTAACACAAATAATCCCAACACAATGAAACTATCAAATTCATCTTTAATCAACACGAACTTATCCATCATTAATATCATAACTCACAATATTTAACAATCAGGTTGTTCCCAGGAAAGAGGGGGCTTTCCGATAAGGATTTCTCCCTATTGGCACGCAATTATATTATCTAATCTGTGAGACCCCGAATTTTATGAAATAAAAGTATTCAATTTTTTTTATTTTGGTAAATAGTTAAATTGATAAAAGTTTAAAGTTAAGATATTATTCACTCTAGTATGGGTCACTTTCGAGTATCTGGGACACTTTTTTGTATTCAGAGATTACTATTTATTCACGAGTTACTATTCACTCTAGTATTGTTTGCATTCAAATTATTTGGGTACAATATTATTCCATGAAGAGATGTACTAATTTTTTTTGGTTCAAATTATTGAAAAAGATTTTATATAAAATAGTAATACTTTTTGAAATTATAAGAATAGAAAAACTTTTATATAAAATAGAATAATTTTATAAAGTTATTCTATAAATAGAATATATTATATTCTATTATGCGTAGTATTTTTCATAGTAAAATCTTTTTATATAAAAGCAGAATACTTTATTAAAGTTATTCTATAAATAGAATATATTATATTTTATTATACATAGTGTGTTGCATAGTGTTTTTGCATAGTAAAATCTTTTTATATAAAATAAAATATTTTTATAAAGTTATTTGTTTTATTAGGCAATAATTAGAATATATTATATTTTATTTAAAAGATTTTGCTTTAAATATGGACCGTCAGATTAAAGTAAATCAATGTGGATTAGTTCATGAATTAGTTCTTATTCATTCCATTCTTCTATAAATAGAAGCTCATTCCTTCATTATTTCTTACGAATTCATTGAAACTCTAGAGAGAGAAACTATAGAGAGAAGAAATCTATAAGAGAGTATTTTTTTAGAGTTTAAGAAAAAGAGTATAAGTTTTCTTGAGTATATCCTCGCTCTACTACTAGTCGGAATACTCTTATTTGAAAGGTAAAGGGATATTATTAAGGTAAGGGATATTATTTATATTCGTAAGGGTGTTATTCTTTCTTATTCATGAAGAGAACTTCATTATTCCATTCTTTATTATTATGAATGGAATAACTTTTGTTTATCTGGTGGAATGACCTGCACCCTATACTTGGTGAAATTCTTCTATTATTCCATTCTTTATTATTATGTTGGAATAACTTTGTTTATTAACTGATACGCATACTTGGTGAAATTCTTCTATTATTTTATTATTATTTATTATTACTTTGAATATCTATACTAGATATTATGCATACGCTATTATTGGTGAAATTCATTATTATTTCATTCTTTATTATTACTATGTCGAATATATCTGTCTCTTGAATATTTACCGACTGGTTCATTTATTATTTATTTATTATTTATTGATATAACTCATATACGCGGATTCGTATATTTTATTATTATTGATTCTTTGTTATTTTAATTCTTTATTATTACATTTGGAATAACATTATACATTGGTTATATGCATTGTGAATGATCCTTGCGTATACATTATTTATTATTAATACATTTATTATTTCATTCTTTATTATTTATTGATATAATCCATTTAGTTTATTTATTATATTCATAGTATATTACATGGTGAAATCTTTTTATTATTCCATTCTTTATTATTATATTGGAATAACTTTACATTATTAAATGAAATCACGCATCGTGGTGAAATTTTTTTATTATTCCATTCTTTATTATATTATGTTGGTTATTGGTTTTACTGGTTGTATGTCTTTGCTTTGTAGTGCAAAGATGATATGTTGTTGAATATCTTTGGCATGCGTTGTAGTGCAAAGATGATACATTATTTGATAGCTTTGATCCGTAGTGCGAAGATGGACGGTGTATGACATGATCATGACCACTAGTGATCTTAACGAATATCCTTGGCCGTAGTGCATGGATAATTCAATGATGTGATTGGGGGATCATGACCATTAGTTAACAGATTGAATGTCTTTGGTAGTAGTGTAGATTTGACATGACTGATTGATTGGTATGATCATGACCATTGGTTTTATAGTTGAATATCTTTGGCCCGTAGTGCAAAAGATGACAAATGATTGGTATGATCATTGTTATTACATTTGAATATCTTGACCTTTGGGGTAAGGATATTGAGTAAACATTTCTATTAAGCCTTTGTGGCAAGAAGAAGGCTGTTTAATTCACATTATTATAAATATGAATTGTGAATTTAACTAACATCTTTAGTGGTTCGGTGAAAACAAGTGATGAAAGTTCTATTTGTCTTAAGTATAACAAAGAAGCTGTTGATGAGTATTACGAGAATAAAATATTAACGATGGACTTTTAATTTAGAGGAGATAGTAGACATTATGTTCTACTTGACTCTTTAATGGATTGTTGATTCATTGCAATTATGGTTGAAAAGTTTTATTATCTACCATATGTTCTAAATCTACGATTTATTATTGATAAAAAGCTATTGATAATTTAATTATCTTTAGTTATGATATTCTTTTATTGGGCTAGTTGTGCTCACCCTTTTGCTTCACAATTCCTTTCGGGTAATAAGAGTGTAGCATTTGGGTCGGCGGGGATAATGAGGAAATAGTGGGATGGTTCGAGGCGTCGAAGTTTCTCAATACATTATAAAAGCGGCATGACATACACAAATATAATTGTATTGAGGACCTAAGATGTGTGTGTGTCGTATTTTATACGTCACTTAATAATTGATTTTGGTGAACAATAATAGGGTGATGAGAACCGACTTTGAAAGCGTCAAAAAGCACCTCATTAGAATGAACAGAGATAGTAATCTTCTCGTTCTTCTTTTGGGGTCTAAAAATATTCTTTTGTATTTTATATGGCATTGTAATAATTTGAGTTTGGATATTGTCTACGAGATAATATTATTAAAACTCACGATTAAGCGTAATGGTCGTATTCTATCTGACGATTCAACGATTATTATAAATGAAGTTTGTATTTGATTTTTATAGTGTGATATCTGGCGACTCGAGAATGGGTCGTGTGGACCTATTTTTGAGGCGTCACAATTGGTATCGAGCTTAGGGATATGGTCATTTGGCGGAGATAAGAGTCTAGAACTAGGAGGGGAGGCGAGTTATATACTTATTTAGTGTGTGACTTACCTAAATTTGAAATTATTTACTTGATAAGTTGACAAATTATGATATGTCAATTAACCTTTGTTTTGAAGCTATATTCTAGAATGATATCCGAAATACGAGAGAGATGAGAAATGGGAAAATCATGATAGCGAGGAAATTACAGGGAAGGTACAATCAGAAAAGAAAGCAAGGTATTCTCATCTCTTGAATATCAGAATGCGTACGTAAATTTCGAGGTGAGAAATTTCATAAGGAGGGAGATTGTGAGACCACAATTTTATGAAATAAAAGTATTCAATTTTTTTATTTTGGTAAATGGTTAAATTGATAAAAGTTTAAAGTTAAAGGGTGATATTTGAAAATTTTTCAAAGTAGACAAGTTGTCATAAAATACCCGGTTACTATTCACTCTAGTATTATTCACTTTCGGGTATTTGGGGGATTACTTTTTGAAGAGTTACTATTTTTGAGTTACTATTGAGTTACTATTCACAGTTACTATTTTGATTATTATTCATTATTTGAGGTTATTATTCATCGAAAAATATATTTCTTTTTATTCACAGAATCAAATTTTTATTCTAATATTATTCCATGAAGATGTACTTTAGAAGTATTATTTGTTGGTTGAAATTATAATTGAAATTAAAAGCTTTTTTATATAAAAGTTAATACTTTTATAAAGTTATTCTATAAATAAATATATATATTTATTATGCATAGTATTTAAATAGTAAAATCTTTTTATATAAAATGAATACTTTTATAAAGTTATTCTATAAATAGAATATATTATATTCTATTATGATATAGTATTTTTGTATAATAAAATTTTTATATAAAGCAGAATACTTTATTAAAGTTATTCTATAAATAGATATATATTATATTTTATTATATTATTATAGTAGTGTATGTAAATAGTTTTTGAATAGTAAAATTTTTTTATATAAAATAAAATACTTTTTTATAAAGTTATTTAATTTTATTAGTTAAAGGATAATAGAATATATTATATTTTATTTAAAAGATTTTTTCTTTAAATATGGGACCGTCCGATTAAAGTAAATCAATCAATGGACCGTTCATGAATTGGTTATTATTTCATTCCATTCTTATATAAAGAAGTTCATTCCTTCATTATTTTTTCTTTAATTCATTGAAACTCTAGAGAGAAACTATAGAGAGAATTCTTCTTCTTATAATCTTAGAGCGTTTCTTTAGTTTAAGAAAGCTTTGAGAGTAGTATAATTTTTTCTTGAGTATATTCTTCGCCCTACTAGTAGGAATCTTCTTTTGAAGGTAAAGGATATATTATTAGTAAGGGATATTATTTTTGTACTCGTAAGGGGTGGTATTCTTTCTTATTATTCATGAAGAGAACTTACATTATTCCATTCTTTATTATATTGAATTGGAATAACTTTTATATATTATTATTACCTGCATACATGGTGAAATTCTTTATTATTCCATTCTTTATTATTATGTTGGAATAACTTTTATTTTTATGATGATTTACATTTATATACTTGGTGAAATCTTTATTATTTCATTCTTTATTATTATGTTGGAATTGGAATAACATGGTGAAAATTTATTATTCATTCTTTATTATATATTTGAATATACTGTTTTAAATTATTTATTTTATTTATTTCATTCTTTATTATTTATTATTAATATTATATAATTATTTCATGTATATACGGTTATTTATTATTCATTTTTTATTATTTTGTTGGAATAATAACTTTTATATGCATCGTGATTTCGCGTCGGATATACGTCTATTGTTAATTATTTATTATTATTTAATTATTTATTATTACGTGAATTGGAATAACTTTTGTATCTTGAAATTACTTATATATTGCATGGTGATGTCATTTTTTGTTATTCCATTCTTTATTATTATTATGTTGGAATAACCTATGTCAATAGATTACCACATACATGGTGAATTATTCTTTGTTATCCATTCTTTATTATTTATGTTGAATAATAATTCATCATATGAATTACCGCATACATGGTGAAATTATTCTTTTATTATTCCATTCTTTATTATATTGTTGGTTATTGGTTTTATGGTTGTATGTCTTTGGCATGTAGTGCAAAGATGATATATGTTATTGAATATCTTTGGCTGGTAGTGCAAAGATGATCTCATTATTTGATAGCTTTGACACCAGAAGAGTGCGAAGATGGACGAAGATGGTGTATATGACATGATCATGACCACTAGTGATACTAACGAATATCCTTGGGCGTAGTGCATGGATAATTCAATGATGTGATTGGCGAGGATCATGACCATTAGTTAACAGTTGAATGTCTTTGGTAGTAGTGCTTTGACATATGATTGATTGGTATGATCATGACCATTGTTTTTTAATAGTTGAATATCTTTGGCCCGTAGTGCAAAGATAGACAAATGATTAGTATGATCATTGTTATTACATTTGAATATCTTGACCTTTGGGGTAAGGATATTGAGTAAACATTCTATTAAGCCTTTTTGGCAAGAAGGCTGTTAATTTACATTATTATAAATATGAATTGTGAATTTAACTAACATCTTTAGTGGTTCGGTGAAGACAAGTGTTGAAAGTTCTATTTGTCTTAAGTATAACAAAAAGAAGCTGTTGATGAGTATTACGAGGAATAAAATATTAACGATGGACTTTTAATTTGGAGGAGATAGTAGACATTATGTTCTACTTGACTCTTCTAATGGATTGTTGATTCATTTGCAATTATGGTTGAAAAGTTTTATTATCTACCATATGTTCTAAATCTACGATTTATTATTGATAAAAGCTATTGATAAATTAATTATCTTTAGTTATGATATTCTTTCTTGGGCTAGTTGTGCTCACCCTTTTGCTTCACAATTCCTTTTCGGGTAATAAGAGTGTATTTGGGTCGAATGGGGATAATAGGGAAATAGTGGGATGGTTCGAGGCGTCGAAGTTTCTCAATACATTATAAAGCGGCATGACATACAATATATAATTGTATTGAGGACCTAAGATGTGTGTGTCGATATTTTATCGTCACTTAATAATTGATTTTGGCGAACAACAATAGGGTGATGAGAAACTACTTTGAAAGCGTCAAAAGTGCACCTCATTAGAATGAATAAGATAGTAATCTTCTCGTTCTTCTTTGGGGTCTTGAAATATTTCTTTCTTTGTATTTTATATGGCATTGTAATAATTTGAGTTTGGATCTTGTCTCTGAGATAATATTGTATTAAAACTCACAGATTAAGCGTGGTCGTATTCTATCTGACGATTCAACGATTGTATAAATGAAGTTTGTATTTGATTTTTTATAGTGTGATATCTGGCGACTCGAGAATGGGTGGTGTGGACCTATTTTGGGGGCGTCACAATTGGTATCGAGCTTAGGGATATGGTCATTTGGCGGAGATAAGAGTCTAGAACTAGGAGGGGAGAGCAGAGTTATATACTTCGTTAGTGTGTGACTTACCTAAGTGAAATTATTTACTTGATAAGTTGACAAATTGTGATATGTCAATTAACCTTTGTTTTGAAGCTATATTCTAGAATGATATAAAATACGAGAGAGATGAGAAATGGGAAAATCATGATAGCTAGGAAATTCCGGGGAATGTCAATCCGAAAAGAAAGCAAGGTATTCTCATCTCTTGAATATCAGTGCATGCATACGTAAATTTCGAGGCGAAATTTCATAAGGAGGGAGATTGTGAGACCCCAATTTTATGAAATAAAAGTATTCAATTTTTTTTTATTTTAGTAAATAGTTAAATTGATAAAAGTTTAAAGTTAAGGGTGATATTTGAAATTTTTTCAAAGTAGACAAGTTGTCATAAAATACCCGATTATTATTCACTCTAAATTATTATTCACTCTAAGTATTTGGGACACTTTCGATTCAAGTATTACTAAACACTTTTGTTCATCTAGGAGTTTTACTATTCACGAGTTACTATTCACTCAAGAAATATATTTCTTTTCATTCAAATTATTTTTGGGTACAATATTATTCCATGAAGAGATGTACTATTTTTTTTGGTTGAATTTATTGGTTGAAATTATAATGCAAAAAGCTTTTATATAAAAAATATATTAATACTTTTTATAAAGTTATTCTTTTTATATAAATAGAATATATTATATTATATTATTGCATAGTATTTTTGCATAGTAAAAAATCTTTTTATATAAAACAAAATACTTTATTAAAGTTATTTTATAAATAGAATATATTATATTTTATTATGCATAGTATGTTGCATAGTGTTTTGCATAGTAATATTATTGAGCATGATCAAATTGCATAAAAAGTGCGGAAGCGTGTAAAAATCGAGTTTAAAAATTTTACAAACCATATATACCGGATCACCCTTTATGCATAATTATTAATTAAGCGAAAAGATAAAGAATAATAAATCATACCCTTGAAGATCGAGCTTCCTCGGTACAAGTTCACCTCGAATCCTTTTCGCGTTCGACTTGAATCCAGGGTTTGGTTCCTTCCTTTGATCGGCGTTAGCCACCCGAATGTTTGGCCTCAGAGGTGATCCACGAGGAAGAAGAAAATTCAAGAAGATGGGTGTATTGGCTAAACCCTAGTTTTCTATCTATATAGAAAAGGCGTACTCTCAACAAATTGGAATTATTACGTATGTTTGAAAATATCAACAACCCCACCACCGTAATAAGACTCCTCTTATTTATAGATATCAAGTAACCTTAACAATTAAAATAAGTTTTATTTAATTAATTAAATTCTTTTAATTAATTAAGCTCCCTAATCTTATTAGGGATAATTAATTAAACTCCTTTAACTAATTTTCCTTCTAATCTATTAGGAATAAATGAGAGTACTTATATTAAATTAATTCCTAAACTCTTTTAGAAATTAAAAAATAATAATAATTGTAATAATATTAATAAGACTCCTCTTATTAATTTATATTTAATATTTCTAAAATATTAAATAATAAATATTAAGCTATTTAATTTATTCTATCACCATAGATTAAATTAAATATACATAACTTTATATTATTACGATTATGCCATTAACTTCTTAAATAATTATTCTTCCTTTTATGGTGTGACCCTTTAGGTTCTCCGTATTATTAAGCAGGTTGTGAATAAATCAATTAGAACAATTCTAATCTTATTTAAATAAATAAATTAAACAATTAATTTATTTAAATAAATAATATTTATTCTCTGATAGGGATAAGCCTCCTAGCGATCGGCGACTTTCCGGATAATATAGATTTCAACATTAATCATAAAAGAACCTTTGAGTAAATAGTTCTAAAGTACAATTCAATCCTTCCACCATCTGATGTCCCGATTAAATATAAGGCATGGAATTCTTTGTCAAGTCTTATTTTATTTAATTATATGTATTTCGATCTTAAATGCCTGACTCAAATAATGCAAATTAGAAACTCCTTTCTAATTTCATTACTTAACTTAACCGAGGACTCTTTGGGTTGTCATTTATCGAATCACATAGGACATTTCTCTTCTTTTATTAGAAGTGGTAGATTCTTTATTGATCATACATTATCTCCATATCTGACTTATTATACCCAAGCATACCCCTTTGATATATACCTAAGGGTCTTAAGGAATAAGTCAAAGTATAACTCATCATACTGAGAGATCTATGATGATCTCAAGTCAAGGATCACTTGTCTACTATCACTAGGTATACATCACCCATCTTGGGTCGACACTTACATAATACAATTTAAATACAACTTATTAACATAAGCGTAGGTGTGCAATCGACATGTGAGTTTAAATACAAATATAAATCTACTAGATATTATCAAACTCAAAAAAAAAAGTCCTCATACAATTATTATCACACTTTATTTCGAGAATAGTGAGGACTACTAATCTTATCTTGAGGACCATCACTTTCGTTTTCCCAGGCTCGTCCCGGCTATATTCTCATTTCAAGAAGAAACGGTGAAAGAAAGGGTGAGCTCAACTAGCCCGGATGAAATATTATGACTAAGATAATGCGAGAATAAATTATCAATAGTCTTGACAATATTAAGCGATAAAATACTGATAAACTGACCGGTTTAAGCTGCGGTGACGGAATATCTGATCCATTAAAAAAAAGTCAAGTAGAAAATAAAGTCTACTATCTTTTAGGTTTTAAAGGTTTTTCATCAACTTTGTTATAATTTGAGACTCGACTTTAATAAATATTCACATCATCGAATCACCCACACTTTTCGGCCGAGGATATTCTTTAGTATCACGACCACAATTATTCATGCACTACGGGCGAGAGAATATTTGTGTATTCATTAATAGTCATGATGATCATACCAACAAGCATCCATCGATACACTGACCCTTTGAGGATTTTTATCACATCATTTGTAACATTACGGTCGTGATTACCGAATAGTCTGGTCATAATCATACCAAGTCCATCATACTCTGAACCCACGAGATGACTTAAAAAAAAAAATATAAACATGAGGATGATGACAATGATATAAGAATTGATAAAACAAGTTCAAAATTATTTTATCGGGAATTATTAACGTCAAATTATCAACATAATCTTTGTTTTGTAGAGTAAAATTCAAGAATGATCGGAAGAATATTTCCATGAAAAGATCTTTGGATGAAAGCATGCAAATATCGAGGATATTCCACTAATTTCATGGAGTATAGAAGTCAAAGTTTTAACTTATTTGGGTATAATAAAGAATGGAATAACAAAAGAAATCACCATGCATGCGATAGGCCGCGCAGCGGAGTTATTCAGCGAGAATAATAAAAACGGAAACGGAACGAAAGCGGGATGTTCAAGCGTGAAAATAAGATGGAAGCGAGGATGTTCAAGGATATTCAGCGAAGAATAAAAAGATGGAACCGATCGGTGTAAAAAACACGAGATAGGATATTCAGCGAGAATAATAAAAAAGCGGAACCCGGTCGGTGTAAAAAACACGAGACGAGGATGTTCAGCGAGAATAATAAAAAAAAAGCGGTAAAACCGGTCGGTGTAAAAAACACATGACGAGGATGTTTCAAGCGAATAATAATAAAAAGCGGACCCGGTCGGTGTAAAAAACACAGACGAGGATGTTCAGCGAGAATAATAGAAGAATGTCACCAAGTATAGGGTAAACCAGTATTATCTGAGTTATTCAGCGAAGAATAATAAGCGATGGAATAACAACAGTTCTCTTCATGAATAAGAAGAATAACACCCTTTTTTTGGTAGGAGATTGAATCTTTGCTGGTGTAGTAACAAAATACTCTTCTTTCTCTCTCTTATTCTCTCTATACTCTCTCTCTATAAGCTTGAATGAATTAAAAAAAAAAATAATGAAGCCCTAGGCCTATTTATTTATAGATTTTCTAGCTTAGCTTTTCTTGTGAAAAAAAAGTGTGAGTGGCTTGGCGACTAATGATGTGAAAAGAAAAGTGGTTTGGCCTTTTGTAATGTGAAGCGACAAGTGGTTCGGCCTTTTGTAATGTGAAGCGACAAGTGGTTGGACGTCGGTAAAGGTAATTACTATTAAGTGAGTGGAAGGTAAATACTATTGTGAAGGTAAATACTATTGCGAAGGTAAATACTATTCACGAAAGGTAATTACTATTTGAAGGTAATTACTATTGTGAAGGTAATTACTATGTGAAGGTAAATACTATTATTGAAGGTGAAGGTAATTACTATTTGTGAAGGTAATTACTATTGTGAAGAGACTCTTAGATGATGACATATGAGCCCCCATAAAATAATAATCAAACTTACCACAAATCATTTTTTTTTCATCAACACATATTTAATCTTTCAACAATTATTAATCATTTATAACTTGTCGTCTCAATTATTGATTTAATACTATAACATATTATCGACGGATGATCTTTTGTGATAATAATTGAATCAATAATATAAGAGATATGATCGACAATTCTTTGTAGTAATAATTGAGCATAGGTGAGTGACTTCTCACGTAAGCATCGATAATCAATCTGAGTGTCTTGCTCTTATGCGACCACGTATTATTCTTGTACTTTTACCATAGGGTAGTTCAGCGAGTTTTAACGGTAACACCTCGTAGTTATTTTTATAAAAATTTTTTGTCGTTTTCTCGATCAGACAAATAATTACATTGTGGGGTCCACTGATGATTGAGCCGTTATGCGAATATTCCCTAAAAAAAGAATATTCCCAGAGCCAAAGCGAATATTTTATAACAACTTGCATACTTTGCAAAATTTATAAATATTACCCACAACTATAACATTATATCAAATTTATTCCATAATATTCAAAAATAATATTTATATAAAAAATTCATCTTTATTTATAAAAATTTGGGGTCTTACTGACCTCCCTTCTTATGAAATTTAGCCCTCGAAATTAGAGTGCGCGATACTGGTATATCGAAGAGGTAAGGATACCTTGATTTCATTTGATTCTAACTCCCAGTCATTTCCTCAACATCGTGGTTCCTCCACAAAACTTTGACTTGAGGTATAACCTTGGGGCGTAGAATATGTTCCTTCTTATCAAAATTTGAGCAGGGAACCTCTTCATCGTCAAAATCTCCGCTATTTAAATCGGTTTAACTTTCGATAATATGGTTCGGGTCTTTCACATATTTACGTAACATAGATATGTGAAAAGCGTTATGAAACACGAGACATATTTGGCGGTAAAAGCGAGTCTATAGGCCGCGAGTTCCTACTCGATCGAGGATTAAAAATGGATAGATGAATCGAGGGTTAAGTTTTCCTCTCTTTCCAAATCTTGTAACTCCTTTCCATGGAGCGACTCTTAACAACACATGATCTCTATATCGAATTCCCGTCCTTTCGATGAAGATCGGTATAACTCTTTTATCGATTTTGTGAGGTTTTTATCGTTGTCGGATCGTTTGAATCTTTTAAAAGTAGTCATACGTACCAACTCGGTCCCAACAAGCGTTGCTTCACCCACCTCATCCCGACATCTTTGAGAAGCGACACTTTCTTCCATATCTGGCGCTTGAATGGAGCCATGCGATACTTGCTTGATAAGCTTTGTTGTTGTAGGAAAACTCCACCGATGGTAAGAACTTGTCCCGACTCCTTGAAATCAAGGACCACGAGTCTTAATAGATCTTGAGAGTTTGAATAGTCTCTCTCCATTGTCCGTAAAATGCGAGGATGATATCTGAAAGCTAAATCGTGAAATCTGTGCCCATAGCTTTTTGCAAACTAACCCAAAATCGTGAAGTGAATCTTGGGTCTCGATCGGAAACTATGGATCTGCGGCATACCATGCGATCTTACAATCTCGTTTTTATATACATCTGAGCAAGGCGTTCAAGTGTATAAGTTTCTCGTATCGGTAAGAAATGAAGCGGACTTGGTCGATCTATCAACAATGACCCAAATCGCATCGATGCCTTGAGAAACCTTAGGAAGGCCGTGCTTGAAATCCATGGTAATGTGCTCCCACTTCCATTACGGAATTTCAAGTGGTTCTGATGGACCTTTTGGTACTTGATGCTCGCTTTAACTTCGTTGACAAGTTAGACACCTTGAGATAAGCAGCGCTATCTCTCTCTTCGTATTGCTCCACCAAAATGTATGGCGAATATCATGATACATTTTGGTACTCCCGAGATGGATTGCAAAATGGTGTGTTGTGCGCCTCCATCATGATATTATACTTTAAATCGGGTCGTTAGGAACACAAAGTGGAGTTGACTCGAAGTATTCCTTCTTCATCGATTCTTGCTTGCGCGCGTAGCACCTTCTTGCACTTTCTTCCTCATCGCATCGGCTCAGTGCGTAGGCGGCGACTTTAACTTTATCGATTAAAAGTCGGTTCTACTTTCGTATACTCGCTATCATCACATCGTCCACAGGTCTTTAACTCTATCTCCATCCTTTGCAAGTCACACAAAATGGGCCTTTGCGTTGACAATATCCTTTTCGTGCTTGCATATGATTTTCTACTCGATCAATCGTCGGCTACCACGTTTCGCTTTTCGGGATGGTATTGGATGGTATGATCATAATCTTTCAGCAGTCAAGCCCAGCGTCGTTGTCGCATGTTGAGTTCCTTTTGAGTGAAGAAATATTTGAGGCTTTTATGATCGTAAAGATCTCCACTTTCTCCCCATACTGATAATGCCTCCAAATTTTAAGTGCAAAACAACATTTGCCTTGACTCTAGATCATGAGTAGGATAATTCCTCTCATATTCTTTGAGTTGTCATGAGGCATAGGCTATATAACTTTTCCATGTTGCATAGAACACATCCCGACCCTTTTGCGAAGCATCTTTGTAGATGACAAATCCCTCAAGGCGGATGGTATTGTCGAGCAGTCTTTGAAATAAGTCTCCTCTTGAGTTCTTGAAAACTCTTCTCACATTCTTCGCTCCAATAGAACTTTTATCTTTAAAAGTTAAATTTGAGTCGATGGAGTAGCGATTCGAGAAAATCCTTCCACGAATCTCAGATAATAACTTGACTAAGCGAGAAAGCTCGTGCTTGGTCCTTTGATTTAGGTTGTTCCCGACTTTGAATAGCTTGATCTTTCTTTGGGTCAGCGGATATTCCATGACTTGATACCGCGTGCCCAAGGAATGCTGCTACTTCTTCTTGACGAACTCGCATTTCTTGACTTGGCATAAAGCTTATATTCACGAAGCTTTTGGAGTGTCGACCTCAAGTGTTGCTCATGATCTTCACGGCTTTTGGAATAAATAAGGATGTCATCATCAAAAAGCGACCACAAAGTGATCTAAATATTCCTTGAATACTCGGTTCATCATATCCATGAAGAAGGCGGGGAGCATTAGTCGATCAAAGGACATGACTAGGAATTCATAATGCCCGTCTTAGGGTTACGAAAGCCGTCTTTGGAATGTCGGTGGTTCTAATCTTCAATTGGTGATATCGGAGCGAAGATCGATCTTTGAAAAGAATTTGGCTCCTTACTGGTTGGTGAAACAGGTCATCAATCGTGGCAATGGATACCTATTTTTGATGGTGACATGATTGACTCCAGATAATCAATACAAAATCGCATACTCCCATCTTTCTTCTTCACGAATAGAGCGAGGAGCACCCCGAGGAGAAGTACTAGGGCGAATAAAGCCGATGTCTAACAATTCCTGCGGTTGGGTCTTTAACTCACGAAGTTGATAGGAGCCATTCGATATGGGGCTTTGGAAATAGGTTTTTTGTCTGGGTTTGAGTCGATACAAAATTCAATTTCACGCTCTCTGGGGGGTAGGCGGGGAAGTTCTTGGGAGAATCGTCGGAAATTTATTAACAATAGGAATATCGTTTAAAAAAGCGGCGTATTTTTATTTAAATCTGTGACATGAGCTAAGAAAGCTTGATCAGTTTTTCAATAAGCGAATAGCTTTATGGCTTGAGATAGTAGTGATTGATTTTAATGGTTTGGTCGTTTGAATTCGCATAATAGGTTGATTAGGAATATGAAAGCTAAACCTTACGAAAACAATCAATTTTTGCATGATAAGTAGTTAACAATCAATCCCTAGAATCACGTCAAATGCAAGTATTTTTAATGAAATAAGATCGACGGTAATGTGTGAAGTGCCGATTTGAACCAAACAAGACTTATAAGCGAGTGGATGTAATGAAGGTTTCTCCCAGCGGAGTTTCCCGAGATAAGTCAAAGTCTAATTTCTCGGAGTCGGTCATTTTCGATCGATGGCGCAAGTAGGAGAATAAAAAAGAATGGGTAAACCGGTATCAAATAAAGTATAGACTTCATTAGAGTTTATGATAAGCTTACGTGATGACCTCATTCGGTTCCTTGCTCTTTGGGAGGTCACAACAAATGCTCTCCCTCCCTTTCTAGGTTTTGAATTTTACGGGATGGCCTTTGGTGCCTCCATCCTATTGAATTTGTCTTGATGGCGAAAAAATCGAGCTAAGTGACCTTCTCTTCCACAATTATAACATGCTTTTTTGAATGATGGCGTGCAGTTTGGGGTGATGTGTCCCTCTCTCTCGCATTTGAAGCATATGATAGGTGGTCTTTCTCCTTCCTTAACAATGGGTCTTTGGTCTTTGGCGTCTTTCCATCATTGTTGAATCTCCTTTTCTTGAAATGTCCATTCTTATTGTTTTTTGTACGATTACCCAGAAGTGGTTACCATATCTGGCTTTATTGATTCCCCCTCCGCTTGTTGTCATCGCAGCTCGATGACTACTCTCTCATTTGGTATTATAATTTTTTTTTTGCTCTCTCTTTTAGTGCGTTGACACTCATTATCGCGTTCCACTAATTTGAGCCCTATTTACAACATCGAATACAAACACGGTTTATGAGAAATAAGATGTTGGCGTATCTCGACTTCAAACCTCTTAAAAACATTCGGCGCCATTCTCTCTTCATTATCCACCAGTGGGGATATAATGGCCAAGTGATAACTCTCATAAATTTTGCCTCGTATTACGACACGGTCGTATTGTTTTGTTCGACTTGATAAACTCCACCTCCCGTATGGCGAATACTTTCGGGAAAGTATTTGTCGTTGAAACGACTCTGGAACTTCTCCCGAAGATATCTTGATGCAATTTGGTTGAGTCGTTTCTACCGATTCCCCCCGATAATCCGCCTCTCGCGCATGACATAAAAGCGTGCAAAGGAACCTTTTGCTCCTCGGAGCATCAAGACATCAAATATCTTGGTGTCTGCTTTATCCATTGCTTAGCGAAGTGGTTTTGGCTCTCCCTTAAACTCGGTGGTCGGCTCCTTGAATTGTTTAGCGGTGTGCAGAGAGTTTTCAAGTGTTTCCCTACGTTTTGGGCGAAGTCGCTCTACTTTCTTTGTTGCATAAATTGCATAAAGCCTCACGAACATTTGATCATTCATCATTTGGTGGTGTTGTTGTTTGCATGAGGTTATCGCCTTCACGATGCACATTATCACGATTATTGATATGTGGTGAATCAGCGATGCGCTGCGCTCCATTCTTATTCTCAACATTCTCGGATGTCATTTTGAGAATCTTGCCACAAAACAAAAGGTTAATTGACGTGTAACAAATTATCCTATCTACGACCCGACCAATAAAAATACGTAAACTTAGGTAGGTCATACTAGCGAAGGTATTCCCGTCTCTCCCCTCTAGTACTATTCTCACATCTTAGCGGGGATCATATCCTAAGCTACGATACCATTGTTGTGGCCCCCAAAATTAGGTATACATCACCCATCTTGGGTGCGCCACTTACGTAGTGTGAAATTTAAATCTACAACTTATTAACATAAGCGTAGGTATGCAATCGACATAAGCTGTGAGTTTAAATACAAATATAAATCTACTAGATATTCTACAAACTCAAAAAAAAGTCCTCATTACAATTATTATCACACTATTTCACGAGAATAGTGAGGACTACTAATCTTATCTTGAGGACCATCACTCGTTTCCCAGGCTCGTCCCGGCTATATTCTCATTTTCTGAAGAAAAACGTGTGAAAAAGAAAGGGTGAGCTCAACTAGCCCGAAGAAATATTATGACTAAGATAATGCGAGAATAAATTATCAATAGTCTTGACAATATTAAGCGATAAAATACAATAGACAACCGGTTTAAGCTGCGGTGAATATCTGATCCAAAAAAAAGTTGAGTAGAAAATAAAGTCTACTATCTTTTAGGTTTTAAGGTTTTTTTTCATCATCCTTTATTATATTTGAGACTCGACTTTAATAAATATTCACATCATCGAATCACACACACTTTTCTGACGAGGATATTCTTTAGTATCACGACCACAATTATTCATGCACTACGGGCGAATATTTATTTGTGTATTCATTAATAGTCATGATCATGCCAACAAGCATCCATCGATGCACTCTGACTTTGAGAGATTTTTTTATCACATCATTTGTAACATTACGGTCGTGATTACAAGAATAGTCTCTGGTCGTAATCATACCAAGTCCATCCATATACTCTCTGGCCCACGAGATGACTTAAAAAAAAAAATATAAACATGAGGATGATGACAATGATATAAAATTGATAAAACAAGTTCAAAATTATTTTATCCGGGAATTATTAACGTCAAATTATCAACATAATCTTTGTTTTGTAGAGTAAAATTCAAGAATGATCGGAAGAATATTTCCATGAAAAGATCTTTGGATGAAGCATGCAAATATCGAGGATATTCCACTAATTTCATGGAGTATAGAAGTCAAAGTTTTAACAATTTGGGTATAATAAAGAATGGAATAACAAAAGAAATCACCGTGCATGCGATAGGCCCCTTGCAGACGAGTTATTCAGCGAGAATAATAAATAACGGAACGGTCGGTGAAATTCACGCAAGCGAGGATGTTCAACGAGAATAATAAAGATGGAACCCGGATCCGGTGTAAAACACACAGATAGGATATTCAGCGAGAATAATAAAAAGCGGAACCCGGTCGGTGTAAAACACACGACGACGAGGATGTTCAGCGAGAATAATAAAAAAGCGGAACCGGTCGGTGTAAAACACTGACGAGGATGTTCAATAATAAATAATAAAAAAAACCGGTCGGTGTAAAACCGAGACGAGGATGTTCAGGAGAAATAATAAAAAAGAATGTAGAAGGGAGGATGTTCAACGAGAATAATAGAAGAATGTCACCAAGTATAGGGTAAACCACTTATCTGAGTTATTCAGCGAATAATAAGCGATGGAATAACAATGAGTTCTCTTCATGAATAAGAAAGAATAACACCCTTACATTTGGTAGGAGATTGAATCTGCTTGGCGGTGTAAAAGTAAAAAAACTCTCTTCTTCTTTCTCTCTTATTCTCTCTATACTTTCTCTCTCTATAAGCTTGAATGAATTAAGTGAAAAATAATGAAGCCCTAGGCCTCTATTTATAGAAGATTTCTAGCTTAGCACTGCTCTTAGTGTGAAAAAGCGAGTGGAGTGACTAATGATGTGAAAAGAAAAAGTGGTTTGGCCTTTGTAATGTGAAGCGACAAGTGGTTCGGCTTTTGTATGTGTGAAGCGACAAGTGGTTCGGCGACGTAATGTGGAACGAAAAGGTAATTACTACGTATGAAGGTAAATACTATTGGTGAAGGTAAATACTAGGTGAAGGTAATTATTATTGTAATGAAGGTAATTACTTATTAGCGAAGGTAAATACTATTGAAGGTAATACTATTATTGAAGGTAAAGGTAATTACTATTGTGAAAGGTAATTATTATGAAAGGTAATTATTATTGAAGAGACTCTTAGATGATGACATATGAGGCCCCCCATAAAAAATAATCAAACTTTACCATCAAATCATTTTTTTTTTTTCATCAACACATATTTAATCTTTCAACAATTATTAATCATTTATAACTTGTCGTCTCAATTATTGATTTAATCTTTATAACATATTATGACGGATGATCTTTGTGACAATAATTGAATCAATAATATAAGAGATATGATGATCGCAATTCTTGTAATGATAATTGAGCATAGTGGTGAGTGACTTCTCACGTAAGCATCAATAATCGATAATCAATCTAGTGTCTACTTATACGACCACAGCGTATTCTTGTACTTTTTACCATAGGGTAGTTCAGCGGTTTTAACGGTAACACCTCGTAGTTATTTTTATAAAATATTTTTTGTCGTTTTTCTCGATCAAAAATAAATAATTACATTTGTGGGGTCCACTGATGATTGAGCCGTTATGCGAATATTCCTAACAAAAGAATATTCCAGAACCAAGCGAATATTTTATAACAACTTGCATACTTTGCAAAATTTATAAATATTACCACAACTATAACATTATATCAAATTTATTCCATAATATTCAAAAAAATAATATTTATAGAAAAATTCATCTTTATTTATAAAAGTTGGGGTCTTACATATAATACTAGGAATGTAGTATATCAACATATAGGTTCATTATTTTTGATAAAATCAAATTTCATCAAAACGAATGTTTCCATTTTTGAAACTTGCTTCAATACGAGTGTCTAGAACTCTTACCTCATCGTATGTAACTCTGGATCATCATCTTACATGATCGTACCTCATCATCATCATCCATGATGAATCCATACCTCCTAGGTATCTTTGGTACTATTCGATTTATGATTGGTTTGTGGTACAATAGGTCTATCTATAGGTTCCTCTTATTTGACTTATAGTGTTTTGTGGTTCTTGAACTCTTCAAGATCTATTATCCTCCCACTAGCCCTTGATGATAAACACCTTTATCTTAGAAGGCGGCGTGTTTCATAACAAACACCTTTTTGCTAAGTAGGATTATAGAACATATACCCTAAACTTACTTTAGGATGTCCCACAAATCTGTACTTGTCAAATCTTGTCCCAAGCTTATCCTTTGAAACCCTTTTCACATAAGTTGGACAACCCTTATCTTAACATACTTAAGATTAGGAATCCTCCACATCCATAACTTTTATGGAGTCTTGGGTTTGGATTTTGAGGTTACTTTTTTCGTAGATATGTCGACCATTTCTAGGACATTATCCCGGAAGGATCTTTGGAATGTCGGTAAAATCATTATGGACCGCACCATGTCCAACAAGGTATGATTTTTCCTTTCGAGATACATCAATCAATTATTGCGTATCGGGAGGTGTCCATTATGAGAAAACCATTTGAGATGATCTAGAAACTTATTGCACAAGTATTTATTCCTTGATCTAATCAAAGAATCTTAATACTTTGCCAATTTGTTTTCACTACGAATTCTTTGAACCTTTCAAATAATTCACACTTGTATTCAACAAATACATACATTCAACTCTTTGAATGATCATCTCCTTTTCTTATACTAGTTTGTTCAATTTGCAAAATATATTTTTCACGTAAGTTAAGTATATACAAAATCCATTAAGTAATATTCAGTTCTATACAAAACATTATTATTATAAATAGAACAACAATTGTTCTTAATTATAATACCAAAGATTTCATTGTCCAACAATAAAATGGAAATAATGTTTTTAACGAGAACTGGAATACTGATAACAACTTATTGACTTAATAGATTTGCCAGTAGGCATTGCTAAACTATAAGTTTCTATGGCTAATATGTAGCAACCTTTGCTTCATTTCCCCACATAGGATTACTTATATTTGTTTAGCTTTCTACTTGCTTGGTCCTTCATAAATCTATATTTATGATAACCAAAAGTCGGTATCAATACCCAAGTAGAACCTTGACTTAAAGAAAAATTTATTTTAAATCATGAACAAAATTGTATTTTTATGGCAGAAACTTCACTAAAGCTTCTTTGGTTAGCCTCTCGCAAGATGCTTTCGCAGATTTCTTTCCGAGTGTCGGGCTTATTGCGGTGGAAGCAAACTCCTTTCTTATCCAATATCGATTTTGTTCTTATTATCCTTTGTTTTTGCCTTTCTATTTACCTTCTTTGAATCGTTCTTCTTTTCAGAAGATCCTTTGGCCCCTACCAGTAAGACTTGGTCTTTCTTGGTTGGAAAGTGACTCTCAACATTTTTCAACATGTTAAGCAAATCAGCGAGGCTGATATCTAGCTTGTTCATATGAAAAATTCACAACAATTGTGAAAGGAGTCCGGGAGTGAGTGCAAGATCAAATCTTGGCTCAACTCTCCATCCATGACAAAACTCGTTGTCCTAATTGATCAATCAAATTGATATGTTAAGGACTTTTATGCATCATCTTATAGTGCCATTGGCCATTCTAGATCGGAAGAGCTCCTTAGATATCGATATCTATCGGTCCTACTTTCCTCACCATCAACTACTTGATGTGCAGGAATATAGTAGAAGCATCCATAGTTTCATGCTGACGCTGAAGCTCGTTACTCATGGATGCGAGCATGATGCATTGAGCCAACTGTGCATCATCTTGCCACTTTCTAAAAGTAGCAATCTCTTCCTCAGAGGCATTGTCTGCAACCATTGCAGGGATAGGCGTATTAAGGACATAAGATAGCTTTTTCATGATATGAGAACTATTCTCAAATTCCTTAACCAATCCATTTAATTCGGTCTGGTTAATTTAGCATCTAATATGCTTCGCAGTGATAGTAATTTAGACATTGTAAAATTCTGTAAATGAATTTGTAATTAACAACATTTTAACATACATTCTTTTATTAATTACCAAAATAAATTAGGTCTTGTTTTAAATTGGTATCTCCCACTATTTTCTTCAAACTATATTACCCTCACTTATATAGTTGGCAAAATCTAATTAAAAAGATTTGCTAGTGAGAATAAGGATCCCATTTCAAATGTATATAGCCTTGTGGTGACACAACAAACTATATATAAATAAATAGGTAGACAACTTTTGTCAATTACATCAACTATGCAACTCCTTTCTTTTTTGCCTCTTAGATTATTTTGATCAAGTGGTGGCACATCAGAATCAAAATTATCAAGTTAAGTCAACCTAGCACTCCATATATCAAAAAAAAAGAAAAATATCATCCTTGTGGTGACCTGACAAAACAATATTGTTCAATTTTCTTTATAAGCATCAAATGTGATAAATTAACATCTTAAATACTTAATACTTGCCTTGTGGTGACACAACAAACTCATATTAAATATTTAATACTCTATTAATTTTATCATCATGCTAGAAAGCGACGTTCGATATTCCAAATATCTTTGAGCGCTTAGGACTTAATATAAAAAATTGAGGGGTTTGTTATTAATTTTGTCTCATCTTGTTTAAGCGCATGCACGTATATATATATATAAAATCGCGTCATATTAATGAACATGCGAAGCATGTTTGCATAATATATATATATATATAGTATAAGCATGCACATATAGAATACTATATTCTACGGATTGATTATGGACTTTTATTCTAGTTTGGTTCACTAGAGCCACCAAGTGAACCAAAAGGTCAAACCCCTAAGGGTGCAAGAAATAATATTTAAATATAACTATTACATTTAAACTTAGGGCTCCATTCTGAAACGGGTCTTCAAGCGCTCCTTGCTCCTTGATCTCCAATTTTTCAAAATTAATTCTAACTATTCCTATTACAAAACTATTTAAAATAAATAGAAACCTTGATCGTGATCGAGGGAAGTACATAGAGAGGAGATAGAATTTACATTAAGAAAAAAAATTAGAGAAGGCAGGTCTGTGAGACCCCATTTAATAAAACCCATACATTCATGCATCCAACTAAAATAAAATCCAATCACATTTAATGATAGTCCATAATCAATCCCATTTATTATCATATACATCACCATATGCATCAATAAATAACATTCATCTTATGAATAATAAACATTTAATATATATATTGATATCATTTAATGGGCAAATTTAGTTAGTATAAAATCTAATTTTTGAATCAAAATAAACTCCTTTATTTTAATCCAAATTTAAATCAAAATAAAACTATTTTATTTTAATTTATCCAATTTTGAATAAAATAAACTATTTTATTTTAATCAAAATCTTTAATCAAAATAAACTCCTTTATTTTTTATTTTAATTAATTATGGAATCCAATTCCATGTAAAAAAATCTTTATTTTAATTAAAATAAACTCTTTTATTTAATTAATTATGGAATCCAATTCCATGTAAAAAAATCTTTATTAAAGGAAACACGGATATTCTTTTCTATTCACAAATAAACTCCTTTATTTTGAATAATATGAAATCTTATTTCATATCTAAATATATATATAACGCCCCAAAATAGGTCCATTCCATCCAACCCATTACGAGTAGCCAAATACGTGCATGAAATAACTACAACTTTATTATTACAACATATAAACTTTGAGTTTAAATACAAATATTATCATCTAGACAATATCATACTCAAATAAATCCCCATCATAATTATTGATTCATTATTTTACAAAAATGGTGAGGACTACTAAACAACTCTCTCTAGAACCTTCATTCCATACCCCAGACTAGTACTCGCTACATTCTCGCCTCACGAGAAGAAAAATGGAACAACAAGGAAAAGGGTGAGCTCAACTAGCCCGATAAAGAATATTATGACTAAGATAATATACAACAAATTATCGTTAGTCTTGACGAGGAAAAAATCGATAGAATCTGATAGGCAACAAGTTTCGGATCAATATTAGCATGCGTGAAATAATAATTCATAGAAGAGTTCGTAGAGAATGAAATCTACTATAATCTATGAATTTAACGGTCCATCATCAATATTTTATCCTCCACAACATCAATCGATATACATACGGAATCAAATATTCATCTTTGCACTTCTGAGCCAAAGATATTCATCGATTAGTCATGTTCATTTAAACACTGTTCATCTTTGCACTCGCTTCTGAGGCCAAAGATATTAATCAATCGGTCGTATTCATCTCAACACTGTTCATCTTTGCACTCTGAGGCCAAAGATATTCTTGAGAAATCATTCATCTTTTTGCACTCTGGGCCAAAGATATTCAATAATATCATCATTTAAGGCGAGGATGATGAAAAATATTTTTAAAAAAGCGAATCCGGTGAAACAAAATGACAAGGATTAAGGATTAAGGATTAGTACTTGGTTTTATCCACGTCAAAAATACCTCAAAAATAATCATAGTGGTGTAAAATTGAGAATGATCAAAACATGGATCTGATCAAAGTTAGTATCCGAATAGATATTTTTAGACGAAAAGAAGAAATTTTTATTTTTTGATTGAATAGTACAGTATCGTGAATAGTCTTGAGTATCGTGAATAGTCTTAAGTATCGTGAATAGTAACTCAGACACCAAAAGATAGAAATTCCACAAAAACATCTTCACGCTTCATGAATAGTACTTCGTGAATAGTAACTTCGTGAATAGTAACTCGTGAATAGTAACTTCGTGAATAGTAACTCATGAATAGTAACTCATGAATAGTAACCCTTGAGCATGAAAAAGTTCCAAATTTGATAAAAACTTGGATCAACATTTGATTATAATGATATTGAAGAAATAATATCATTCTGAAAAAAAATAATATCCACTTACCTCGAAAGATCGGTACTTACTAAATTTGAAACAGGATATAGGCTATGACTTTGACTTGAACTTGCCGTATAGCAATACTCAAAGTATACTCAAAATACTCAGAATCGCTCGATATATAGAGAGAAAGAGAGAAAACTTGGTTTACGGTGTGATTTTCAATTCTAACCTAAGCACCTATTTATAGGAAAATGCTTAGAACACAAAAGCGAAAATTTAATATAATAATAATATAATTATATTATTTTCCTTAGCACACCTCTAGAATCTGATTTCACCATCCACACATATTAAATGATCTCCAAAAAAAAAGAAAAACGTTTTTCTAAACAAAAATATTTTAAACTTCCAAAAATCAATTATTTGAACTTGAACTTCAATAATTCATAATAAATAGCCCTTTCATCAGAAAATTCGAATCTCTTGAGTTTTTATAGGAAATTCAATTCTCTACAACTTTGCAGAAGAAAGTTTTCCAAATTCCAATCAAAATTGACCGAAATCCACAAGCGGGCGATTTTACAAAGTATAATCAAATTTCGATTCGATAAATGGGGTGTCCTGAGCATGTTTAACATGTTTTAAACATTTATTGCAACAAAAATACTCTTTCCTCCTCATATACTCATATATCCCACATTCGTTGTAAAAATATCACATAGTTAATATATTATTAAAATAATATATTTAAATGAATTATTTTATCGAGAAAAAGATAAAATATTAATTTTCAACAATTGTCATTTTAAAATTTTCTCCATCTATATCCACATAAAATCAATATTTTCCTCATCATATAAATCAATAATTAATTATTCACAAATAATATTACTGAGAATCACAATGATATTTAATGACGAGGTGGGTTCAGGAAAGGGGCTTTCGATAAAATTTCTTCTTCTTGCTAGCATGATTAGGTGACCAAACCTCTCCTTGGCGAACTTTCTAGACATTGCCAATAATGTTATCTAATAATATTATTGGATAATATGAATTATTGCCGATAATGAAAAATCTTGTGTAATGACAATTATTGAAACAACAACAATATAAAATATCAATATGACAATTATTAACTCGATAAAATCTTTGAGCGATAATTAATTACGTAACCATTATTGAGTAGTGCCTTCTTACGTAAGAATCAATAATTGGTGCAATACTGGTATCTTCTTGTTCAACAGCAGCATTATTAGTGTGTTTTTAACCATAGGGTATTCCAGCGATATACTTGGTAACAACTACTGTAGTTATTTAAAAACAACTTATTTTTGTCGTTTTCTTCATCCAATCGCTTTTCAGTTATGGGGCCCACACATTGCTTGTGCCGTAAATACGAATATTCCCAAACGATGCGAATATTCCACGACCAAACGAATATTCCCAAACAATAATGAATATTTTATAACCACTTGCTTATTTTGAAATATTTGCGTATTTAACCCTTAACTATCCACATTAATCAAATCAACCCTTACTATTTCAAAATAATAAATAAAGGAAATTCCTTTTATTTAAAAATTTAGGGGTCTTCTGACCTCCCTCCTTATGAAATTTCGTCCTCGAAATTGGCGCGTCGATACACAGTGTTTTGAAAAGGTGAGGATACCTCGCTTTCATTTCGTTTCAATTCCCGGTCATTTCCTCTATAGCATGATTCCTCCACAAAACTTTAACTTGTGGTATAACCTTTTCTTAGCGTGGGACATGCTCCTTCTATCAAAATCTTGGTGGTACCTCCTCATACGTTAAGTCTTGGCTATCTCTCGTGGGTTTAACTTCTCTATAGCGTGGTTCGGGTCTTTCACATATTTCTGAAATACGGATATGTGAAACACATTATGAACACGAGACATACTTGGAGGTAACATGAGTCTATAGGCTACATTTCCTACTCGGTCGAGAATTTGAAATGGACCGATAAATCGTGGATTGAGCTTTCCTCTCTTCCCAAATCTTGTAACTCCCTTCCATGGAGCAACTTCATGACAATACATGATCCCCTACATTAAATTCCACGTCCTTTCGATGAAGATCCGCATAACTCTTTTGTCGATCTTGTCTTGGTTTGTATCGTTGTCGAATCATTTGGATCTTTTCGGTGAGTAGTCATACGTACTAACTTCGGGTCCCAACAATGTTGCTTCACCCACCTCATCCCAACATATTGGAGAAGCGACATTTTCGTCCATATAATGCTTGAATGGAACCATGCCTATATTTGTTTAATAACTATTGTTGTATGAGAATTCCACCTGATGGCAAGTACTTATCCAACTTCCTTTGAAATCTAGGACCACGAGTTTTAATATATCTTGAGAGTTTGAGTAGTCCTTTACGATTGCCCATCCGTTTGAGGATGGTATGCCAAGCCAGATCGTAAATTCGTGCCCATAGCTTTTTGCAAGCTAACCCAAAATCATGAAGTGAATCTTGGGTCACGATCTAAAACTATGGATCTTGGCATGCCATGCAATCTCACAATCTCATTTCACGTACATACGAGAAAGGCGTTCGAGGAATAAGTCTCCGTATCGACAAGAAATAAAGCGAGACTTGGTTAATCTATCAACAATAACCCAAATAGCATTGATGCCTTGAGAAACCGTAGGAAGACCCGTGTAATGAAATCCATGGTAATGTGTTCCCACTTCCATTCAAGGAATCTCAAGTGGTTGCAGCGGACCCTTAGGTACAAGATGCTCGCCTTTTGCGTTAGCAAGTTAAACACATCGAGATAAACTTTGCGATCTCTCTCCTCATATTGCTCCACCAAAATGTATGTTGAAGATCACGATACATTTTAGTACTTCGAGATGGATTGCAAACAATGTGTTGTGTGCCTCCATCATAATCTTATACTTCAAATCAAAGTCGTTAGGAACTGAAAGTCTAGAGTGGACTCGAAGTATTCCTTCTTCATCAATTCTCGCTTAGGAATAGCTCCTTCTTGTACTTTCTTCTTCATACGCATCATTTTCGATTCGGTGGCAAGCGACCTTAACTTTTTCTATTAAAGTTGGCTCATCGTATACTTGACATCATCGCTTTTCGTTCCGCATATGATCTTCTCTACTCAGCGCGTCGGCTACCACGTTCGCTTTTCGAGATGGTATGGTTAGAATATGTTTGAAATGAGTCGCCTCTTGAGCTCTTGAAAATCTTCCGCATTCCTTGCTCCATACAATTTTGTATCTCTTCGAGTCATTTAAGTTAATGGAATAGCGATTGAGAATATCCTTCCACGAATCTCCGATAATAACCAACTAAGCCTGAAAGCTACGTATTTCGATTCTTGACTTAGGTTGCTCTCATTGTGACTCATATCCCAATCTTGGATAGCGTCACAATGACACCTATCGATTTCTTATCGCGCGAATATGGCGTCCCTACGGAGAGAGTGCGGCAGGTGAATTCCACAAAGGAAGTCACAAGATAAAGGCTCGGTACCAAATTCTATAGTTGAATTTTAACTCACGAAGTTCAATAGGAGCCATTCGATATGAGATTTTAGAAATGAGTTTTGTGCAGGGTTCAAAGTCGATACAAAATTTAATATCGGGCTTTGGGAGTAAGCGAGAATTCTTCTTGAAATCGTCGGGAAAATCAATAACAACAGAATATTATTCAAATCGGCGTGTCTTTATTCAAATCCATAACATGGACTAAGAAAATTTGACATCCGTAATAAGCGAATGACTTCATGGCTTGATATGAAAATGTTTGACTACAATGGTTTGATTGCTTGAATTGAATAACGAGGTTGCTTAGGAATATGAAAAAAACTAATGACCTTACGAAAATAATCAATTTGGCATGATGAGTAGTTAACCTTAAAATCACATCAAAAACAAATATCTCTATAGAAATAAGGTTAACGGTAATGTGATAGTGCCGACTTGAATCAAGCAAGATTTTTAAACAACGGATGTAATGAAAGTTTCTCTAACGGAGTTTCCACGAGATAGGTCAAAGTCTAATTTCTCGTGAGTCGAGTTTAAGCGTTGGCGCAAGTAAAGAGAGATAAAAGAATGGGTAGAGGCGATATCTAGTAAGGTATATACTTGCAAAATTTATAATTAACTAACCGTGCTAACCGTTCGGGTTCCTCGCATTTTGATTGAATCACGACAAAGCGCTCTTCGAGAATCGTTGACTTTGACTTTTACGGGACATCTTTTGAGTCACCATTTCATTGAACTAGGTTTTGATATCGTGCGTCTGATCTCGGCGATATGTCCTTCTTTTCCACAATTATAGCATACCTTAAAGCTGTTTGTGGCGGTTTGGTGATATATCCCTCTTTCCGCATTTGTAACATATGATGGGTGGTCGTTCTCCTCCCTTAAAACTAGATTCTTTGCTTTGGCGTCGTCTTCACATGGTCGTTGTTGAATCTCCTCTTTTAAAATCTCCTCCAGGCTCGCTTCTTCTATTTTTCATGGCCACGATTACCACGAGTGGTTACCGCCTTTGTCGTATTCTTCTTTCTCCATTTGGTTATCGTTATTACGATATTGCTATCTTGATTATATGATCTGGTTATGGTCCCTCGGTTGAGCGTACTCGTTATCTCGCTCTAACAATTTGAGCCACATTGACAACATCTCGAATAGAGAAAATTTATGAGAAATGAGATCTTGGCGTATGTCGGGTTTCAAACCTCTCGAAACATCCGCGTCATCGTTCCTCATTCTCCACCAAATGAGGTGCGAGCACTGGATAACTCATGAACTTCGCCTCGTCTTTGGGACACCGTCGTGTTATTACTGCTCTAGTCTAATAAAAACTTCACTTCCTTCATATAGTGAATACTTTCGGGGAAGTACTTGTCATTGATTTTTTTCTGAAAGCGTCTCCCATGACATCTTTGAGTGCATTTGGATGGAGTGCGCTTCCTGATTCCCACCGATGTCTGCCTCGCCACGGAACATAAAGGTGGCGAATGGAACTTTCTGTTCCTCGTGCATCCCAAGACATCGAATATCTTGGTAATTTGTTTGACCCACGTCTCGCCTTAATCGGATCGGCTTTCCCCGAATTGCGGTGGTCCTGACTCTTTGAAGCTGCTTGGTTTGTGACCACTCGTGAATTGCTATCATTTCCTCTGTATTTTGAACACGAGTCTCCTCAAATCGATTTTGCATGAGCGCAAAAAACTTCTAAACATCCCTCGTTCATCATACGCTTTCGGTGGTGTTGTTCACGGGAGGAACATTGCCCGACTGTTGCACGTTTCTCCTCGTTGGTGAGTACTGAGGCATCTCCACGGTCTCATTTACTCCCTTTGTTAATATTCTCGATTCGACATTCTCAAAAATCTTGTCATAAAACAAGGGTTAATTAAGGAAATCAATATATCACATAATATCCCTATATCTTGACCAACTAACAAATAAGCTTAGGTAGGACACCTTTAGCGAAGGATTTACTCGTCTCTCCCCTCTAGTTCTATTCCCGATCTCGCTTGGAGATCATATCCTAAGCTACGATACCATTTGTGGCGCCCCCAAAATAGGTATATACACACACCCATTACGAGAGTCGCCAAATACATGAGTGCGAAAAATAACTACAACTTTATTATTACAACATATAAGCTTTGAGTTTTGTGAGTTGAAATATTATATTTCTTCTAGACAATATCCATACTCAAATAAATCCCCATCATAATTATTGATTCATTATTTTACAAAAAATGGTGAGGACTACTAAACAACTCTCTCTAGAACCTTCATTCCATACCCCAGGCTAGTACTACCATTACATTCTCTCGCCTCACGAGAAGAAAAATGGAACAACAAGGAAAGGGTGAGCTCAACTAGCCCGATAAAGAATATTATGACTAAGATAATATACAACAAATTATCGTTAGTCTTGACGAGGGAAAATCGATAGAATCTGATAGACAACAAGTTTGGATCAATATTCGCGTGAAATAATAATTCATAGAAGAGTTACGTAGAGAATGAAATCTACTATAATCTATGAATTTAACGAGTCCATCATCAATATTTTATCCTGTAACATCAATCGATATACATACGGAATCAAATATTCATCTTTTTTTACTACTGGGCCAAAGATATTCATCGATTAGTCGTATTCATTTAAACTGTTCATCTTTTCATCTTCTTTACTTTCTGGGCCAAAGATATTAATCAATCGGTCGTATTCATCTCAACTTTTGTTCATCTTTTTGCACTCTGGGCCAAAGATATTCTTGAGAAATCATTCATCTTTTGCACTCTGGGCCAAAGATATTCAATAATATCATCATTTAAGGCGAGGATGATGAAAAATATTTTTTAAAAGCGAATCCGGTGAAACAAAATGACAAGGATTAAGGATTAAGGATTCGTACTTGGTTTTATCACATCAAAAATACCTCAAAAATAATCATAGTGGTGTAAAATTGAGAATGATCAAAACATGGATCTGATCGAAAGTTAGTATCGAGAATAGATATTTTAGACGAAAAGAAGAATTTTATTTTTGATTGAATAATCTAGTATCGTGAATAGTCTTAGTATCGTGAATAGTCTTAAGTATCGTGAATAGTAACTCAGACACCAAAAGATAGAAATTCCACAAAAACATCTTCACGCTTCATGAATAGTACTCGTGAATAGTAACTTCGTGAATAGTAACTCGTGAATAGTAACTTCGTGAATAGTAACTCATGAATAGTAACTCATGAATAGTAACCCAGACATGAAAAAGTTCCAAATTTGATAAAAACTTCGGATCAACATTTCAGTATAATGATATTGAAGAAATAATATCATTACAAAAAAAAAATAATATCCCTTACCTCGAAAGATCAGTACTTCTAAATTAGAAACTAGGATATAGGCTATGACTTGAACTTGCCTTAGTATAGCAATACTCAAAGTATACTCAAAATACTCACAAGAATCGCTCGAAATATAGAGAGAGAAAACTTGATTTACGGTGTGATTTTCAATTCTAACCTAAGCACCTATTTATAGGAAAATGCTTAGAACACCAAAGCGAGAAAATTTAATAATAATAATAATATAATTATACAAATTTTCTTACACATGTCTAGAATTGATTTCAGCCATCAAACACATGCCAATGATGCCAAAAAAATAAAAAAACGTTTTTTTTAATTTTAAATATTTTAAACTTCAAAAATCAATTATTTGAACTTGAACTTCAATAATTCATAATAAATAGCCCTTTCATCAGAAAATTCGAATCTCGCGAGTTTTTATAGGAAATTCAATTCTCTACAACTTTGCAGAAGAAAGTTTTTCCAAATTCCAAATCAGAAATTGGCCGAAATCCACAAGCAGGCGATTTTACAGTATAATCAAATTTCGATCGATAAATGGGTCCATGACATGTTTAACATGTTTTAAACATTTATTGCAACAAAAATACTCTTCCTCCTCTATATACTCATATATCCCACATTCGTTGTAAAAATATCATAGTTAATATATTATTAAAATAATATATTTAAATGAATTATTTTATCGAGAAAAAGATAAAATATTAATTTTCAACAATTGTCATTTTAAAAATTTTCTCCATCTATATCCACATAAAATCAATATTTTCCTCATCATATAAATCAATAATTAATTATTCACAAATAATATTACGAGAATCACAATATTGTGACGAGGCGGTTCACAGGGAAGGGGGCTTTCGATAAAATTTCTTCTTCTTGGTGGCTTGATTAGGTGACCAAACCTCTCCTTAGGCAGAACTTTCTAGACATTGCCAATAATGTTATCTAATAATATTATTAGGATAATATGAATTATTGCCGATAATGAAAATCTTGTGTAATGACAATTATTGAAACAACGACAATATAAAATATCAATATGACAATTATTAACTCGATAAAATCTTTGAGCGATAATTTCTGTAACCATTATTGAGTAGTGCCTTCTTACGTAAGAATCAATAATTGGTGCAATACAGGTGTCTTCTTGTTCAACAAGCAGCGTATTAGTGTGTTTTTAACCCATAGGGTATTCAAACAAGATACTTGGTAACAACTACTAGTTATTTAAAAACAACTTATATTTGTCGTTTTCTTCATCAATCGCTTTTTTAGTTATGGGGCCCACACATTGCATTTGCTGCGTAAATACGAATATTCACAAGCGATCTGAATATTCCACGACCAAACGAATATTCCCAAGACGATAATGAATATTTTATAACCACTTGCTTATTTTGAAATATTTGCGTATTTAACCCTTAACTATCCACATTAATCAAATCAACCCTTACTATTTCAAAATAATAAATAAAGGAAATTCCTTTTTATTTAAAAATTTGGGGTCTTACAACCTCCCTCCTTATGAAATTTAGATCCTCGAAATTGGCGTCACGTACACAGTGTTTTGAAAAGGTGAGGATACCTCGCTTTCATTTTCGTTTAATTCCCGGTCATTTCCTCTATAGCATGATTCTTCCACAAAACTTTAACTTGTGGTATAACCTTTCTTGGCGTAGGACATGCTCCTTCTATCCAAAATCTTGCGGTACCTCCTCATACGTTAAGTCTTCTTGGCTATCTTGTCCGATTCTAACTTCTATAGCGTGGTTCGGGTCTTTCACATATTTACTGAAATGCGGATATGTGAAACACATTATGAACACGAGACATACTTGGAGGTAACACAAGTCTATAGGCTACATTTCCTACTCGGTCGAGAATTTGAAATGGACCGATAAATCGTGGATTGAGCTTTCCTCTCTTCCCAAATCTTGTAACCCTTTCCATGGAGCAACTTCATGACAATACATGATCCCCTACATTAAATTCCACGTCCTTTCGATGAAGATCCGCATAACTCTTTTGTCGATCTTGTGCCGTTTGTATCGTTGTCGAATCATTTGGATCTTTTCGGTGAGTCACGTACTTAACTCGGGTCCCAACAATGTTGCTTCACCCACCTCATCCCAACATATTGGAAGCGACATTTTCGTCCATATAATGCTTGAATGGAACCATGCCTATATTTTTTAATAACTATTGTTGTATGAGAATTCCACCAATGGCAAGTACTTATACCAACTTCCTTTGAAATCTAGGACATGAGTTTTAATATATCTTGAGAGTTTGAGTAGTCCTTTACGATTGCCCATCCGTTTGAGGATGGTATGCCAAAGATAAATCGTAAATTTCGTGCCCATAGCTTTTTGCAAGCTAACCCAAAATCTTGAAGTGAATCTTGGGTCACTTATAAAAACTATGGATCTTGGGCATGCCATGCGACCTCACAATCTCATTCACGTACATACTAGCAAGGCGTTCAAGGAATAAGTCTCCCGTATCGGCAAGAAATGAAAGCGAGATTTGGTTAATCTATCAACAATGACCCAAATAGCATTGATGCCTTGAGAAATCGTATAGGAAGACGTGAATGAAATCCATGGTAATGTGTTCCCACTTCCATTAGGAATCTCAAGTGGTTGCAGCGGACCCTTAGGTACAAGATGCTTCGCCTTTACACGTTGGCAAGTTAAACACCTCGAGATAAACTACGATCTCTCTCCTCATATTGCTCCACCAAAATGTATGTTGAAGATCATAATACATTTTGGTACTCCCAGTTTTTTATTTATTTATTTTATATGATAAATTTTATACAATAAAATTATGCCCAATTAAATTATTCTAAACACATATCGATATACATATCAAATTTAAAACAATTAATAATTCGCATAAAGGTTTGGCTCTGATGCCACTGTTAGGTTTGTAATATTCATGTACGCAATCAAATTGCATAAATAAGCGGAAGCGAGTAAAAATCAGAGTTTTAAAAAATTTACAAACCATATACCCGGATCACCCTTTATGCACAATTATTAATTAAACGAAAAGATAAAGAATAAAATCATACCCTTGAAGATCGAGCTTCCTCAGGTACAAGTTCACCTCCAATCCTTTTCACGTTCAACTTGAATCCACCGGGTTTGGTTCCTTCCTTTGATCAACATTAGCCACCCAATTGTTTGGCCTCTAGAGGTGATCCACCAAGGAAGAAGAATTTTCAAGAAGATGGGTGTATTGGCTCAACCCTAGTTTTCTATCTCTATAGAAAGGGCGTACTCTCCAATAAATTGGAATTATTACGTAGTTGTAAAAGTCAACAATCCCCTTATAAAGATATCAGGTAACCTTATTTAATAAAAATAAGGTATTATTTAATTAAACTCTTTTAATTAAATGGGCTCCCTAATCTTATTAGGGATAATTAATTAAACTCCTTTAACTAATTTTCACTCCTAATCCTATTAGGAATAAATGAGAGTACTTATATTAAATTAATTCCTAAACTCTTTTAGAAATTAAAATAATAATAATTGTAATAATATTAATAAGACTCCTCTTATTAATTTATATTTAATATTTCTAAAATATTAAATAATAAATATTAAGCTATTTAATTTATTCTATTACCAAAGATTAAATTAAATATACTTAATTTATATTATTACGATTATGCCATTAACTTCTTAAATAATTATTCTTCCTTTTTTATGGTGTGACCCTTTAGGTTCTTCATATTAAAGCTAGGTTGTGAATAAATCAATTAGAACAATTCTAATCTTATTTAAATAAATAAATTAAACAATTAATTTATTTAAATAAATAATATTTATTCTCTGATAGGGATAAGCCTCTCCTAGCGATCGGCGACTTTCCGGATAATATAGATTTCAACATTAATCATTAAAGAACCTTTGAGTAAATAGTTCAAAGTACAATTCAATCCTTCCACCATACAATGTCCCAATTAAATATAAGACATGGAATTCTTGTCAAGTCTTATTTTATTTAATTATATGTATTTCGATCCTTAAATGCCTGACTCAAATAATGCAAATTAGAAACTCCTTTCTAATTTCATTACGCCTTAACCAAGGACTCTTTGGGTTGTCATTCATCGAATCACATAGGACATTTCTCTTCTTTTATTAGAAGTGGTAGATTCTTTATTGATCATACATTATCTCCATGTACAACTTATTATACCCAAGCATACCCTTTGATATACCCTAAGGGTCTTAAGGAATAAGTCAAAGTATAACTCATCATACACAAGATACTATGATGATCTCAAGTCCAAGGATCACTTGTACTACTATCACTCTGAGAATTCTATTGACGAGCAAATAAAACTCCATTAGGTATTCCTTAGCGAGCCACGTTCGGTGAACTTATTCTCTAATAAGCACCTACATACTGCTTTTAGTGTCTCCACACAAATGATCATGAGATCAATCATCCTCATCCGATGAGCAAGCAACGTATGTACCAATCTACCGGATTCACTAATCCCCAATTTAGTAATCAATGATTGGGAACTATTTTAGTTTTAAGCTTTCTAAGAATTTAGATCTCATTAGAATGATCATCATCATTATTCTAAATGCATTGCTTAAAACTATGGGTTTATCACATATTATAAAACGACATCATGTAGATAATTAAAAGCCTTTAATAAATTAATACTTTTTATTAATAAATGAATAAGATTGTTACAAAGTATATGCTTTATCATCAAACATGATTGGCTTGTGTATATATTACTTTCATATTATTATAATAAGGGGTGTTATTCTTTCTTATTCATGAAGAGAACTTCTGTTATTCTATTCTTTATTATTATGTTGGAATAACTTTGTTTATCTGCAATCTGCATACTTGGTGAAATTCTACTATTATTCCATTCTTTATTATTATGTTGGAATAACCTGTTTATGCAAAGTACCGCATACTTGGTGAAATTCTTCTATTATTTCATCCTTTATTATTATGTTGTAATAACCTGTTTATGCGAAGTACCGCATACATGGTGAAATTCTGTTGTTATTTCATTCTTTATTATTCTGTCGGAATATCCTGTCGGTGCGAATTTCACCTGACCTGGTTCCATTTATTATTCTGTTGGAATAACATGTATACGTGGATTACCGTATACCTGGTGAAGTCTGTTGTTATTTAATTCTTTATTATTCTGTTGGAATAACCTGTATACGCGGATTACCATATACCTGGTGATGTCTGTTGTTATTTCATTCTTTATTATTCTGTTGGAATAACCTGTATACGCGGATTACCGTATACCTGGTGAAGTCTGTTGTTATTCAATTCTTTATTATTCTGTTGGAATAACCTGTCTATGCAAAGTACCGCATGCATGGTGATTTCCGTTGTTATTCCATTCTTTATTATATTGTTGGTTATTGGTTTTACAGTTGTATATCTTTGGCCTGTAGTGCAAAGATGATATGTTGTTGAATATCTTTGGCCTGTAGTGCAAAGATGATCGTTATTTGATAGCTTTGATCCCGTAGTGCGAAGATGGACAGGTGTATGACATGATCATGACCACTAGTGATACTAACGAATATCCTTGGCCGTAGTGCATGGATAATTCAATGATGTAATTGGCAGGATCATGACCATTAGTTAACAGTTAAATGTCTTTGGCCGTAGTGCACTGACATGCAATTGATTGGTATGATCATGACCATTGTTTTTAATAGTTAAATATCTTTGGCCCGTAGTGCAAAGATAGACAACTGATTGGTATGATCATTGTTATTACATTTGAATATCTTCAGCCTTTGGGGTAAGACTATTGAGTAAACGTTCTATTAAGCCTTTGTGGCAAGAAGGAACTGTTAATTCACATTATTATAAATATGAATTATGAATTTAACTAACATCTTTGGTGGTTCAGGTGAAAACAAGTGTTGAAAGTTCTATTTGTCTTAAGTATAACAAAGAACTGTTGATGAGTATTACAGGAATAAAATATCAACGATGGACTTTTAATCTAGAGGAAATAGTAGACATTATGTTTTACTTGACTCTTCTAATGGATTGCTCGTTCCGCTGCAACTATGGTTGAAAAGTTTTATCATCTATCATATGTTCTAAATCTCTGATTTATTATTGATAAAAGCTATTGATAATTAAATTATCTTTAGTTATGCTATTCTTTACTGGGCTAGTTGTGCTCACCCTTTTGCTTCACAATTCCTTTCAGGTAATAAGAGTGTAATTTGGGTCGATATGGGGATAACGAGGGAAATAGTGGGATGGTCGAGGGCTCGTCAAGTTTCTCAATACATTATAAAACGGCTTGACATGCAATAGATAATTGTATTGAGGACATAAGATGTGTGTGTCGTATTTTATACGTCACTTAATAATTGATTTTGGAGAACAACAATAGGGTGATGAGAACTCGACTTTGGAAGCGTCAAAAGTGCACCTCATTAGAATGAACAAGATAGTAATCTTCTCGTTCTTCTTTGGCGTCTTGAAATATTTGCTGCTGTATTTTATATGGCATTGTAACAATTTGAGTTTGGATACTGTCTACGAGACAATATTATACTAAAACTCACGATTAATCGTAAGGGTCGTATTCTATCTGACGATTCAACAACATATAAATGAATTTTGTATTTGATTTTTATAGTGTGATATCTGGCGACTCAGGATGGGTCGTGTGGACCTATTTTGGGGGCGTCACATAACCTCTCCTTGACAGAACTTCTATACATTATAAATATTGCAATTTAATAATATGAATAACTTTGTCGTCTCAATTATTGATTTAATAAAATAACATATTATGCACATGATACTGTGATAATAATTGAATCAATAATATGAGAGATATGATGCAACAATTACTATAGCAATAATTGAGTATAATTGAGTGACTTATCACGTAAGCATCAATAATCAATACCGTATGCTACTATGCAACCACGCGTATTACTGTACTTTTACTACCGGGTAGTTCAACAGTATTAACGGTAAAACCTCCGTCGTTATTTTCATAAAAAATAATTTTGTCGTTTTCTAAATATGACAATTTTTCCGTTGTGGGTCCACCAATGATTGTGCCATCGTACGAATATTCCCCGACAAAAAGAATATTCCCCGACCAATCGAATATTTATAACAACTTGCATACTTTGCAAAATTTTTAAATACTACCCACAACTATAATACTATCTCAAATCCACACCATAATATTCAAAAAAATATTTCGAGAAATTTAAATCTTTATTCATAAAATCTGGGGTCTCACAATTGTTATATTTCTATTCTCTTATGCATATTTATGGAGCATCACTAGTAATGTGCGGAAAACTATGCAATTAAATGAGAATTTAAATATTGACAATTTTGTTATTTTATCATCTTTCTTAATATGCGCAAAAAAACCAATCAGAACTTTTATTATGGGGCGGAGGGAGTACATACTATTAATTTATAAGCACATAAAAAAGTACTTTTTTTCTTGAATTATTTGCCCTTTTATTTTTGTAGATGAGTAGGGTATTCAATTGTGAACCCCAAAGTTAAGTTTTCCCCTAATGTATAATGGTCCCCAAATTCCACCCAAGTCACAGTCAACCCCTACCTCCACAAACTTTGTCTCAAAAACTATCATTCCACCATTATTATTTGTTGGTCTCCTCTCAATGCCAGGAAGAGATTAACCAAATTTCATGGATATTAATAAAATAATATATATTTCATGGATATGAATAAGCGAAGAGATATATAGACAAGTGATAAATATAGAGAATTGATATTTTCCCAAGTAAAAATGTTAGTTTTACAAGGTCTTTCTCACATCAATAGTAAGTAGGGTCCACTCTCATGTGGGATTGTGAGAGAGGATCTTGTGGAATTAACATTTTCACTTGTAAAATTATCAATTCCCTAAATATAAATGATAAGTCCTTAAAAGCACTTAATGCACTAGGAAAATAAAATGAGAATATTGTGCAAAAATGAAATGAGAATATTGTGACTTAATCTGCACGTGGGCCTTCAAAATATGTATGTGAGTGTATATGAGCGGTTTTATATGATAGTTGACATACTATAAAATTTTCTATACTTATGGGGATCGTATTTAAAATTAAACAATTTACCCTATAAATTCTTTCACTCAATCTTCTATTTTCTCCACACCCAAATATTCATCATCTGTTCTTTCAAATTATTTCGTTTGTTTTTGTGTTTTAAATTTCCGAGTTGTACTAAATAAATGTCTAATAGTACTAGTTCAGATGTTGATCATATTAATGTTGTATTAGAACAAAAAGATCCAACATCTATTAATCGTTATAATGAACAAGTAGAAAATTACCAGACAGGGAAGGACTCCTTGGATGTCGAATCAAATGACTACCACACAATGGCCCTCTAGGTATATATATATATATATATATATATATATATATATATATATATATATATATATATGGTCCAGATCTTAAGTTCACCTTTATCCGACTCACTAAGAGCTCACTTTTTTAGCGACGGACGTGACGGTTCGATCATACAACCGCCTACATACTTTTAACGACGGACAACATACAGCGTCGCTAAAAGTATAGACGAAGGTTGTATGACCGAACCATCGTTGGGTCCGTCGCTAAAGGGGGGTGAGCTCGGGTGAGTTAGATAAGGGGCATGCTCTTAATCCTTGCTATATATATATATATATATATATATATATATTACAATAGCCTACCTATTAATTGTGATAATCAAAGTGTATGCTTGTTAATTAATCCTCTAAGGTGTATGCTTGTTAATTTTTAAAGGTAATTGTTAAATCCACAACACTTTTTGTTATTTTCACAACAAAAGTGTCGCTGTAGATATATAGCGACGATGAAAACCATCGCTATAGAATCTATAATGACACTTTTGTTGTGGAAATAATAATTTGTGTTGTGAATTTTACAATTTCCTTTTTAAAAAGTGTCTCATAAGAAGTGGCATCTAAACACAAAATTGTTGTAGTATATAATTAAATGAGAATGTTGAGAAAAATACTTGTCAATTTAATATATTCAGCTCCTTTCATTTGAAATGGTCACCTCACTGAACTTTCAGGCTGGATCCGCCCCTGGGAATGAGTAGAGGCGAACCGGGGGGAGGGGGGGCGAAGGGAGTTAATTGACCCTAGCATATAGATGCACTTTATGCTTCTACAATTTTTTGATTTGCTTACGAATTCGATCCAATATAAGCCTTTATATATATGTGTGTGTGTGTGTGTGTGTGTATTAATTAATTCTTCCCTTTAGGCAACCAGGTTACATGTGGAGTGATGAGCAAAGCATATCCGTTATGTCTCGTAAAAATGATCACTTTTGAATTTTATTTTTATCTCATAATTAATTTTATAGAAAATAACTAGAAATGTTCATATCTTCCTATCACAACATTGATACTAGTATTTTTTTAAGAGAAAATTAATTGTCGTATTTCAAGTCACTTTTTATTATGTTTTAAGACAAAAATAAAATTTAAAAGTGACTCTTTGCTAGACATCGTGAGTCCGTGAGTATATCCTTTTGTGAGACAATTTATGGAATTATAATCTTTTGATTTGCTTAATTACGAATCATACCTTGCAAAATGGGAACACATGAAAATCTGTTTTTTGTTTACACGTGAAAATCATATTTTGTTCTCTTGTTGGATAATGTGGGTTTTGTGGTAGAATTAAACATGAGCCTTTTGCAATATATAATGGAGAGGATACGACCAGTTATGGGTTTGAAAGACATTAGTGTTACTATTAGTTTATTTATCTTTAAGGCATTGGTATTAGTATCGTCATTATTGTAGGTCGTCGGTTTTACCATTGTAGCATCAAATGTCAGACGCCGCCATGATTTTACAAGTATATTTTGACCCCCCCCCTCTCAAAAGTTTTTGATTCCACCAACGGGAATGAGTTCTTTTAATTAATTCTTAACTTATTTTATTCATATTAATTAGGATTTGTTTAGAAATAGGAAATACTTTGGGCCAAGAATACTTGTACTACAATTAAGTCATTTTACATGTTGAACTACTAAACTCCCGATTATTTGCATTAACACACCAAACTAGAGGTTAGCTTATATTTAGGTCATTCCTTCTGAATTCACCACTACAAGAAATAGGGTTACTTTTGATTGACCTATCTATCGACAATATCAAAAATCCGTCGACAATAATTATTTATCGGACAAATCGTTAATTTTTCATACTCACAAAAATATTGGCCCAGAAAAATAGAATGAGCATTGATAGATATTGTTAGTCTTAGAGAGCTTCACCCTCTTTTGCCGACTCTATAATCCAATTTTAAAAATAAGTGATTGCCTTTCTTCGGCCTTTTATTACTGAATTTAAGAGCGGACAACTAATGCGTAGATATAAAAAATGCTGATAGTTAACGAACTTCATTGTCAACGACATTTTCTATCGATGATATTATTGTTGATGAAAAATATTATCATCGACTATGAGCAATTTTGAATACTAGATATTTGGGTTTAAAATCACTTTTACTTGAAATATAACTTTGTATTTTTGGCAAGCATTTTTGACAAATGCAAAAAATATAAAATTATTCTTAAATTATTAATTTGAGATATATACCACACCATTATCTTAAATTTTTTCATTAATATTTTTAAAAGTTTTGCTATACATTGGGAAAGTCTTCAACCAAATTATGATTGAGACGTATATGCACACATATGATATGTATGAATTAAGAAAGGTCTCACTTTAATTTAATCTATCTTATCGCATTTGTTTCCACGTTGGTCACAATTCAAATTCGACAATATTTGTTGATATGTTTATCATTTTCCAATTTTTAAAAACACTTTTACAATTATTTAACCAAAACACTATTTTAAATTTCTTAAAGAGTAAAAAACATGATACCCCCTCTAAGATAATCATAATAACACTCACCTCCCCTCTAGTTTTTTAAATAACAGTAAGTACCCCTGTAAGTTTTTAGGGTTGGCCAAATAGATAAATTACATATTTACCCTTGTATGTTATCAAAATTTTAATTCCTAAATAATATATATGTAAGGATTTCGACACAAAAACGCAGCGGAAATATAAAATAAACAACACAATTTCCGAAACCCAAAAACAGGATCCATGCGAAACATAAATTAATTCAGTGGTTTAGATATTATACCGATTGTGAAAGAGTTCTGAAACGGCTTCGAATCCCTTACCCAATCCAATCAGAACCGCGCCTCTACGGTATCCACACGAACGCCCCGCGAATCGTCACACGATCTGTAGTGAAGAGAACTGCAGTACTAGCCACCGAGGATTAGAATTTTTGAAATTTTTCTCTAGTCTCTCTCTAAGAGCGGCTAGGGTTTTTTGTTATGATTAACTTCCTTAAAACGTTGATATATCATATATATAGCAATAAATCAGAATTAATCAAAATCCTAATCTAATTAAAATAAAATCCGAATTTATATATATATATTATATCTTAATTAAGGCTTACTTAATTAACGTATATATATATATATATATATATATATATATATATATATATATATAAAATCATCCTTTTAATTTAAATTCGTGATTTAAATATTATCAATCATATTGATATATTTAAATCCTTACAATTTAAATTAATTCCCTTTCAATAACATTCTATGTGCGTGACCCTATAGGTTATTATTACGTTGACAATAATTTTAAAATCATATTATAAAATTATAAACAGTGAGCGGCATCTAGTAATGCATCACTGCCGTGACACCCCCAAATCCGGGTACTTCCATTTCCGCAGGATTTGGTGTTCACTGTACAAATATCATCTATCTACCCATAAATAAATACAAACCATGAAATAGATAGAAATAAATCTTCCCTTTATGGGGTTACAACATCTGAATAATAAATACAATCCAAGGTCACTCTAACCTTAAACATCTAACAATTAACAAGTCTTAAACCACATCAAGTCTGAACATAAATACATAATAACAACAAGTCTTCTTCATTTGTTAACCTTGCCCTTGCCCTTACTAGTGGAAGGCTCGTCAGATCTTTCGTTCTTAACTGCAATGTTATTATTACGCAAGAGTGAGCACGATTGCCCACAAGTATAACAATATAATAATGAAATAATAACATGCGAATAATCAAAGACTTCTGAAATAGGAAAAACTCCGCTTTTGAATCAAGAATGAATAACAAGAAACAAAAGAACTTCTGAGGGTCATAAGACCTTGAACTATGTCCTGGGTTGTCAAGTGTTTATACTTGAAACCTTTAACAGTCATAAGACTATGGACTCTTCTTCTCGTACTTAGGGGGATTAGCCCTTAGTACCATACTGTGCACAATATCTTAACGCTAAAGCATAAATAATCCCCTATTAAAGGGTTGTTCATCTCAGTTTGACATCAGAGTCCGCACCAAAGGAAGTTTGGTTTGAATAAGCTAAATAAAAGTTTTAGAATTTATAACGCTTATCAACTATGGACTAGTTGAATCAATAAGGGTTCACTAGTCTTACAAGGTTCAACAATAATTGATATTCAATTTGAATAATAAAATTCAAGACGTATACAATCGAATAAGTATTGTATAATAGGAATTATGCTTTTAAAGAATGATAAGATCTAATATGAAATCTTTACTTGGACAATAATAAACAAGATATAATAATGAACTTGCTTTATGTAAAGAATTAAGGTTTAGGAACTTGCCTCGTGTTTAGGCTAAACGATTAAAACTTCCGTTCACCACAAGTCCTACACACATACCATATATATATTCACGAAATTCATTAGTTTTATTTTCACTTAGTTATTTAATGTAAACTCCACTTTATTTAACAAATCATTACCCTTCTATTACGTAGTAGAGGTCAGTTACCTGATCATGGGTAACTGCTATTAACTCCCTTTAGGGCCTTGTTTGGCTGACAAGAATAGGTTTCAAAACCATTTAATTTAATAAAACCTTATCATATAATTTAAATAATGTCACACTCCTTTATAAAATAAATCCAATATTTTATTTAATTTATTTTAAATAGAATATAATAATTTCTCATTAATTCACATAGTCACATAATTAAATTTCTCATTTATTAATAATATCAAATTATTAAATCTCTAATTAATAATTAAATTAATTAAAATACCAATAAAGCTTATTAAATATTTCTTTTAATACAATAAGCTCACATAATTACATACATCGAATAATAAAATTTTCTACATTAATTTAATAACTATACCACATATAATTAAATTAATCTACCACAACTTCATCAATTAATTATTTAATCTAATAATTAATTCATCGAAAAATATTTATTCAATCCAATAAATATTAAAATTAAATTACAAAATTTCGGTTGTCACAACTGCTTCCCAAGTAATAATAAGATCGGTGATTCGATGTAACCTTTTTGTGACCAATGTTACAATGTAAATTAATCCTTTTAACCTTAATATCCTAGATTAAACTCGATTCATGGAATGTGCCATACTCTTCATAATATAATCTGAGTTTTCTTGATCAATGAATAGACTATATGAAACAAATCACTATTTGAGCATGGCCATGCATTTCATAGTCCTACTCAATTAAGAGGCCTATGGATATCACCCTTAATACATAGGAGGGTTAAATTTCATCTAGATCACTCGTATTCTTAACACGATTCATGATGTACCAAATAATTGTGATGCCTCCAAAATAGGTATACATCACCTATTCCGAGTCGCCAAATACATGGTACAGAATACAAATACAATCTTTAAAAACACAACAAGAGAGCTGTGAGTTTTAATACAAATACTGTCTTCTAGACAATATCCACTCTCAAAATAAGTCCTCATTACATTTATTGTTACACTATTTAACAGAATAGTGAGGACTACTATCTACATATCATCTCGGACAATCACTCCGTTCCCGACTAGTCCTCGCTACGTTCTCATTTCAAGAGAACGGTGAAAGAAAGGTGAGCTCAACTAGCCCGAGAAGAAATATTATGACTAAGATAATGCAGAATAAATTATCAATAGTCTTTAACAATGTTAAACTGATAAAATACAATAGACATCAAGTTTAACTGCAGCGGAATAAGCAATCCATTAAAAGAGTTAAGTAGAGAATAAAATCTACTATCTTTTATGATTTGAAACATTTTCATCAATTTTATCATTTGGGACTTTCGACAATAAATAATCCACATCATCGAATCACCCCTGCACTACGGCCAAGGATATTCTTTAGTATCACGACCACAATTATCCATGCACTACGGGCCAGGAATATTTGTGTATTCATCAATGGTCATGATCATGCCAACAACTGTCCATCAATGCACTACGGGCCAATGAGGACTTTTACCACATCATTTGTAACATTACGGTCATGATTATAACGAATAATCCCTAGTCATAATCATACCAAGTCCATCTATGCACTACAGGCCACTGATGACTTTCAAAAAATATAACATGAGGATGATGACAATGATATAAGAATTCAATAAAACAAGTTCACGAATTAAATTATCCAGAAACTAATAACGTCCAAATTGCCAACATGATACTTCTTTGTAGAGTAAAATTTAAGAATGCTCAGAATAATATTTCCATGAAAAGATATTGGATGAAGTGCAAATATCAAGGATATTCCACAAATTTCATGGAGTATAGAAGTCAAAACTTTAATCAACTAAGTATAATAAAGAATGGAATAACAAAAGACATCACCGTGCATACGCGGCAGATTGCAGATGTATAAACGAGTTATTCCAATGAATAATAAAGGCGGAACCAGTCCCAGGTGTAAAACACATGCATGAATATTCCAATAGAATAATAAAGAGCGGAACCCGGTCAGGTGTAAAACACATGAGACAAGATATTCCAATGTAATAATAAAGACGGAACCAGTCGGTGTAAAAAACACACGTATATGATATTCCAATAGAATAATAAAGACAAAATAATAAAAGAATGTCACCAAGTATAGGTATGTATCAGATACATAAAGTTATGTATAGGGTATGCCACGATACAAAGTTATTATTCAACAGAATAAATAAGAATGGAATAACATAAGGATTTCACCAATCATGTGGTATGCCACGTATACATGTTATGTTTAGGGTATACCGCGTATACAGGTTATTTCAACAGAATAATAATGACGGAATAATATAAGGATTTCACCAAGTATAGGGGAGTCACAGCGTATACATGTTATTCAATGTAATAAATAAGAATGTAATAACATAAGGATTTCACCAACACAGTGGTAATTGTCTGGCGTGACAAAAGGTTATGTATAGGGGGTGTCAGATATCTGAGTTAGTCCAATGAGAATAATAAAGAATGGAATAACAGAAGTTCTCTTCATGAATAAGAAAGAAGAACACCCCTTACGGGTACAACAAATAATATCCCTTACCGTTAAAGAAATTGGATATAGAAGTAGTGAAGTAGCAGAATACTCTTCTTCTTTCTCTCTATAGATTTTCTCTCTATAACTTTTCTCTATAATTTCTCTCTATAATTTCTCTCTCTAGAGTTTCAGTGAATTCGTAAGAAATAATGAAGGAATGAGCTTCTATTTATAGAAGAATGGATTGAATAGTAACTAATTCATGAACGGTCCAAATCGATTTACTATTAAAACTTAAAGCAACGGTCCATATTGATTCACTATTCTAACTTTTAAACCAGCGATCCATATTGATTCACTATTATAACTTTTTCACTAGCGGTCTATATTGATTCACTATTATAACTTTCCACCAGCGGTCCATATTGATTCACTAATATAACTTCAACCAACGGTCTGAAAAATTAGCACATCTCCTCATGGAATAATATTATACCCAAATACCCAAATTCACAATACTAGAGTGAATAGTAATTCATGAATAGTAACTCGTGAATAGTAACTCGTGAATAGTCACTCATGAATAGTAACTCATGAATAGTAACTCGTGAATAATAACTCGTGAATAATAACTCGTGAATAGTAACTCGTGAATAGTAACTAGTGAATAGTAACTCGTGAATAATACTCTGACACAAAAAGTGCCCAAATATGTGAGACCCCGAATTTTATGAAATAAAAGTGTTTAATTTTTCTATTTTGGTGAATAGTTAAATTGATAAAAGTTTAAAGTTAAGGGTGATATTTAAAAATTTTTCAAAGTAAGTGATGATGAAGTTTTGTTTTATTAGTATTATTAACGTAATAAAAGTAGAAAAATCTTTTTATATAAAATGTAGAATACTTTATTAAAGTTATTCTATAAATAGAATATATTATATTTTATTATGCATAGTGTTGCATAGTGTTTTTTGCATAGTAAATCTTTTTTTATATAAAACAAAATACTTTTATAAAGTTGTTTGTTTTATTAGGCAATAATTAGAATATATTATATTTTATTTAGAAGATTTTGCTTTAATTATGGATCGTCAGATTAAAGTAAATCAATCTGAACTGTTCATGGATTGGTTACTATGCAGTCCATTTTCCTATAAATAGGAAGCTTAGTTAGAATTGAAATCACACCAGAAGTTCAGAGAATTCTCCTTCTATAATCTTGAGCGTATTTCCTTAAGAGTTTTAAGAAACTTTGAGTGAAGAACATAGTATAAGTTTTCTTTAAGAAAATCCTCACCCTATCAGTTGGAATATTCTTCTTTTACGGTAAGGGGTGTTATTCTTTCTTATTCATGAAGAGAACTTCTGTTATTCTATTCTTTATTATTCTGTTGGAATAACATGTAAAAGTGGCATACCCTATACATAACCTGTATACGCGACATACCCTATACTTGGTGAAATCCTTATGTTATTCCATTCTTATTTATTCTATTGGAATAACTTCAGATGGCATACCCTATACTTGGTGAAATCCTTATGTTATTTCATTCTTTATTATTCATTGGAATAACTCAGATGCTGGATTACCCTATACTTGGTGGAATGACCAGTATATACGGTTTACCCAATACTTGGTGATCTTCTTCTCGTTATTCCATTCTTTATTATTATGTTGGAATAACTTTATTTATTATGGAAATACCGCATACTTGGTGAAATCCTTTTATTATTAGTTCTTTATTATTCTGTCGGAATATCATGTCGGTGTGAATTTCACCTGACTTGGTTCTATATTTATTATTCTGCATTTATTATTCTGTTCGGAATTTAATATCTCGTCAATTGTGAATTTCACGAATTGGTTCCATATTTATTATTTCGCATTTATTATTCTGTCGGAATATCATGTCGGTGTGAATTTCACCTGACCTGGTTCCATATTTATTATTCCGCATTTATTATTCTGTTGGGAATAACCTGTCTGTGCGGTCTCTATCGCATGCATGGTGAATCCTTCTGTTATTCCATTCTTTATTATTCTGTGGAATTAACCTGTCTATGTGGATTGCCACATGCATGGTGAATGATCCTTTGTATTCATTCCTTATTAAATTGTGGAAATGATCTGTATACGTGGATTACCGCATGGCGGGTGAAAATCCATTTGCAGTTTCATATATTCTTTATTATACTCAGTTGGTTAAAGTTTTAACTTCTATACTCCATGAAATTAGTGGAATATCCTTGATATTTGCGCTTTATCCAGTATCTTTTCATGAAAATATTCTTCTGAGCATTCTTGACTTTTACTTTACAAAGAAGTATCATGTTGACAATTTGGATATTATTAGTTCCTGGATAAATTAATTCTTGAACTTGTTTAATTGAATTCCTATAACATTGTCATCATCCTCATGTTTATATTATGTTGAAAGTCATCTTTGGCTTACGTGCATAGATGGACTTAGTATGATTATGACTGAGGATCATTCGGTATAATCATGAACCGTGATGTTATAAGTGATGTGGTAAAAGTCCTCGGTTCGTAATGCATTGATGGACGTTTTTTGGTATGATTATGACGAGGATTATTCGGTATAGTCACGTAAGTGGATGATTTAATGAATATCCTTGGCTCGTAGTACATGGATGATTAGAAGATGTGGTTTATTTATTGTTTGAGTCTCAAATGATAAAAGTTGATGAAAACATTTTTAAATCATAGAAGATAGTAGGTTTTATTCTCTACTTGACTCTTTTAATGGATTGCTTATTCCGCTGCAGTTAAACTTGATGTCTATTGTATTTTATCAGTTTAACATTGTTGAAGACTATTGATAATTTATTCTGCATTATCTTAGTCATAATATTTCTTACTGGGCTAGTTGAGCTCACCCTTTCTTTCAATGTTCTCTTCAGGAAATGAGAATATAGTTGGGACGAGTCGGGGAAAGGAGTGATGGTCCAGAAGATAGCATTAGTAGTCCTCATTATTCTGTTAAATAGTGTGACAATAAATGTAATGAGGACTCCTTGAGTATGGATATTGTCTAGATGACAATATTCCTATTAGAACTCTCAGTTTATGTATTGTCGTATGTTACACGATATTTGTATAATTAAGTTGTATTTGTATTTTGTACCATGTTTTTGGCGACTCAAGATGGGTGATGTATACCTAATTTTGGGGGCGTCACAGTTAGTATCAGAGCTTAGGGATATGATCCCTGGCTGAGATGTGAGATAAAAACTAGGAGGGGAGAGACGGGGAATTTCTTCGCTAGTATGACCTACCTTAAGTTTATTTGGTATTTAATTGGTCGGTCAGAGTATAGGGATAAAATGTGATATGTTAATTAACCCTTGTTTTGTGATAGTGTTTGAGAATGACATCTAAAAATGCTGAGATAAACAATGAAGCACATGAGAGTGTTGATTCAGCTCAAGCAAAAGGTAACGACCAACAACACGATAATAATCATATTGGTGGCAATGCAATTATCTAACAATGATAACCATCGTGGGGGAAATTATCATGCCAAGAATGGTAACCACTTCGGTGGTAATCTTGGCAAAGATAATAGAAGTGGAAATTGCAAGAAGAGAAGGTCATTTAGCCCGATTTTGTCGTGCACCAAAGTCAAGTCCAGCTGGGACGATGACACCAAAGGCGGATATGAACAAAACAAAGTCGTTGGTTTTAGGAAGAGCGTTTTTCATGACTTCTCAAAAAGCGAGTAAACCAAACAAAGTTAGCACGGGTTAGTTAATTATAAATTCTTGAGAAGTTTATACCTTATTAGATATCAGTTCTACCCATTCTTTTATCTCTCTTGCTTGCGTTCAACGTTTAAATTTGACTCTAGAGAAGTTAGACTTTGACCTATCGGTTGAAACTCCGTTAGGAGAAACCTTCATTTCATGTGCTATCCAAGTCTTGGATGAGAGTCACAGTTTTGAATGATATTTTTATTATTAATAAATTTCCTGACGTATTCTTGAAGACTTCTTAAACTACCCCTAGAGCATGAAATCGAATTTTGTATTGACCCCAGTACAAAACCCATTTCTAAAATCCTCAAATATTTCTTCAACTAAAAGGATGTGTTTACGTGGATTATGATGAAAGTCATAATAAAAGCATTGGACTAATGAAAATCATGGGTATACGTGGTATTAGTAAGTTTAATGATGAGTTATGTTGGTTATTATGTGAAAACATGAAAGTTTCTTAGAAATCACAAAGGGTTGAAAAATCAGATTTTGGTAAAAACGTAATACGAAATTCAATTGACCATATCTCCTATTATATTTTGAATTTTTGAGCGTGGTCAAGTCCTAAAGTTAGATCTATGAGTTACCTATCTAATCCAAGTGGAATCACTGAAAAAGGTGTTGTAGATTTTTGTGTGGACTGATTTTAGCAAAGGAGTCAAAACTTCAAAATGTCCAAAAAGCTACTGCCATGTTTTTGTAAGGGCTGTTTCGGCCACTTAGTTAGTGAGAAAAATTCAGGCCTTTTGGGACATGAAAGTATATGGTATAAAGAACATCGTGTCCAAAAATGAGCTCATTATGACTTAAAATGAGCAAGTTATGACTATTTCAATATTTAGGTTTTTCGACGAAAAAAATGCTATAACTTAGGAGTTCTATAAACTCGATGACCATGAAATTTAAACTGGAAGCTCATGTTAACATGTGTAAGATTCTGCCAAGATTTGGGAATTTTGGAGTTAACCTTGAGGTAGCTAATTTCTTAAGGAATTAATTAGAAATTGATTTTTGAAAAATAGTAAATGAATTTTAAAAATTCCGAGAAAAATATATGTTCATTATGGGACTATATTATGCTAAATCCCAGAAAAAAAAATATTTTTGGTACTGATTTGGTATTTTTCATGAAAATAGTTTAGTTACGAATATATGAGTTAAATATGTTATGTGAAGTAACAAAGTTGGAAGATAGGATTTTATGGCTTGGAAATCCTATATAAGGTATATGCAGATTTTTGATAAGGAATTTGATCATTGGTGATGAAATCTTATGAGTATGACATGTTTGAATGATTAAATGCATTATTTGGTAAAGTGTAAACAATTGAAATAAATTGTTTATAAGTTTAAGAAGTGATTAAAATATTGTTATAATATTAATGATATTAGATTATGAGATTATTAAGTGATTGATAACATTGGGATATTCTTGAACCCTGGATAAATTATATTATAAATGTTTAATATTTATCCTTTATCTCATTTGATTGATTGATTCTTTATATCATTATCATGATCCTCATGCTTATATTGTGTTGAAAGTCATACGGCTTACTTACGTGCGTAGATGGACTTGGTATGATTATGACCGAGGATTATGGACTGGGTGGTATAATTATGACTGAGGATTGTTTAATAATAGTGAAAACACGATTATCTTTGGCACGTAGTGCATGGATAATTCGTGGTCGTGATACTAAAGAATATCCTTGGCTCGTAGTGCGAGGGATGATGATGATGTGGATGATGTGGATTAATTATTGATTCGAGTCTCAAAGAATGAAATATTAATTCATGGATGTGGTAAAAGTCATCTTTGGTCGTAGTGATTATTGATGGACTTGGTATGATTATGACCGAGGATGATTATTGTGGATTATAATCATGTAGTAGATTGAAAATTAACGAATATCCTTGGCCATGAGATGCATGGATAATTCGTGGTCGTGATACTATTAGTGAGTCTCAGTGCATTATTGATTTTTATACTATTGAGTCTATTATTGATTTTTGTTCAGTAGTGCAAAGATGAACGGTTGATTATTGGTTATCTGGTTGGTATGTGTGCAAAATGAATTGTTAATAAATATCTTTGGTAGTATTGCAAAGATGAATTTAATGTTTTCAACGATAAAGGTATTCAAGATATCCTCACCTCTTCGTCATATACAGTGCGACGTAAATTTTGAGGGTAAAATTTCATAGGAGGGAGATTGAGAGACCGAATTTTATGAAATAAAAGTGTTCAATTTTTTCTATTTTGGTGAATAGTTAAATTGATAAAAGTTTAAAGTTAAGGGTGATATTTGAAATTTTTTCAAAGTAAGTGATGATGAAGTTTTGTTTTATTAGTATTATTAACGTAATAAAATCTTTTATATAAAACATCTTTTTTATATAAAATGAATACTTTATTAAAGTTATTCTATAAATAGAATATATTATATTTTATTATGCATAGTAGAATATGCGTAGTATTTTGCATAGTAAAATCTTTTTTATAAAACAAAATACTTTTATAAAGTTATTTTGTTTTATTAGGCAATAATTAGAATATATTATATTTTATTTAAAAGATTTTACTTTAATTATGGACCGTCAGATTAAAGTAAATCAATCTGGACCGTTCATGGATTGGTTACTATGCAGTCCATTTTCCTATAAATAAGAAGCTTAGTTAGAATTGAAATCACACCAGAAGTTCAGAGAATTCTCCTTCTATAATCTTGAGCGTATTTCCTTCAGAGTTTTAAGAAACTTTGAGTGAAGAACATAGTATAAGTTTTCTTTAAGACAATCCTCACCCTATCAGTCGGAATATTCTTCTTTTACGGTAAGCGGTGTTATTCTTTCTTATTCATGAAGAGAACTTCTATTATTCCATTCTTTATTATTACATTGGAATAAATGTGTAAAAGTGGCATACCTATACATAACTTTATATATCGCATGGCATACCTATACTTGGTGAAATCTTATGTTATTCCATTCTTATTTAATAACATTGGAATAACTCGTATATCTGTGACATACCTATACTTGGTGAAATCTTTATGTTATTTCATTCTTTATTATTCTCATTGGAATAACTTTGTATCTGTGGTTTACCTATACTTGGTGGAATGACTTGTATATGCGGTTTACCCAATACTTGGTGATCTTCTACATTATTCCATTCTTTATTATTATGTTGGAATAACCTGTTTATGCAAAATACCGCATACTTGGTGAAATCCTTTTATTATTCCGTTCTTTATTATTCATCGGAATATCCCGCTTGTAATTTCACGACTGGTTCCATATTTATTATTATTCGATTTATTATTCATTGGAATATCCTATTTGTGAATTTCACGACTGGTTCCATATTTATTATTCCGCATTTATTATTACGTGGAATATCCTCATGCGGTGAATTTCAATTTCACGGTGGTTCCATATTTATTATTTCGCATTTATTATTCATTGGGAATATGCATGCATGTGGTCTCTATCACATGCATGGTGAATCCTTCCTGCATTTTTCCATTCTTTATTATTATAACTTTGGAATAAATAATTGCCTATGTGAATGATTGCCACATGGAAATGGTGAATGATCCTTTGTATTCATTCGTTATTAAATTGTGGAAATGTTGGTTAAAGTTTTGACTTCTATACTCATGAAATTAGTGGAATATCTTTGATATTTGCGCTTTATCATTGGTAAAAATCCATTCATGAAAATATTCTCGAGCATTCTTGATATATTTTACAAAGTTCATGTTGACAATTTGGATATTATTGGTTCTGGATAAATTAATTCTTGAACTTGTTTTATTGAATTCCTATAACATTGTCATCATCCTCATGTTTATATTATGTTGAAAGTCATCTTTGGCTTACGTGCATAGATGGACTTAGTATGATTATGACCGAGGATCATTCGGGTATAATCATGAGCTGTGTGATGTTATAAGTGATGTGGTAAAAGTCCTCGGTGGCACATGTAATTCATTGATGGATAGTTTTTGGTATGATTATGACCGAGGATTATTCGGTATAGTCATGGACGTGGATGATTTAATGAATATCCTTGGCTCGTAGTATAGGGATGATTAGAAGATGTGGTTTATTTATTTAAAAGTCGAGTCTCTCGTGATAAAAGTTGATGAAAACATTTTTAAATCATAGAAGATAGTAGGTTTTATTCTCTACTTGACTCTTCTAATGGATTGCTTATTCCGCTGCAGTTAAACTTGATGTCTATTGTATTTTATCAGTTTAACATTGTTGAAGACTATTGATAATTTATTCTGCATTATCTTAGTCATAATATTTCTTACTGGGCTAGTTGAGCTCACCCTTTCTTTCAATGTTCTCTTGAATGAAATGAGAATATAAATTTGGGACGAGTCGGGGAAAGGAGTGATGGTCCAGAAGATAGCATTAGTAGTCCTCACTATTCTATTAAATAGTGTGACAATAAATGTAATGAGGACTCCTTGAGTATGGATATTGTCTAGATGACAATATTCCTATTAGAACTCTCAGTTTATGTATTGTCGTATGTTACACGATATTTGTATAATTAAGTTGTATTTGTATTTTGTACCATATTTTTGGCGACTCAAGATGGGTGATGTATACCTAATTTTGGGGGCGTCACAAAATCCCCGATAAAAAGAATATTCCCCGACCAATCGAATATTTATAACAACTTGCATACGTTGCAAAATTTTCAAATACTACCCACAACTATAACACTATCTCAAATCCACACCATAATATTAAAAAAATATTTCGAGAAATTTAAATCTTTATTCATAAAATGTGAGGTCTCACAATCTCCCCTCCTTATGAAATTTCGCCCTTGAAATTTACGTACGTACCTGGTATGCCGAAGAGGTGAGGATACCTTGACTTCATTTCTGATTCTAACTCTTGAGGTATAACCTTTGAGTGTTGAATACGATCCTTCTTATCCATGATTTTAATAGGTACATCTTCATACGTTAAATTATCCGCTATCTCATCCGGTTCTAAATCAATAATGTGGTTCGGGTTGTCCACATATTTACGTAACATCGATACGTGAAAAACGTTATGAACACGTGACATACTTGGCGGTAAAACGTGTCTATAGGCCACAGTTCCTACTCAATCAAGGATTTCAAATGGGCCAATAAAATCGAGGGTTGAGATAGCGCCTTCTTGAACCTTCTTCTTCACATTCATCAAATTCGGGTGTGTAGCTTGAGCGGCTTTAACTTTATCGATTAAAGTTGATTCTACTCGTACATTCGTTATCTTCATGTGGGTCCCTAGAGTCTTTAACTCTATCTTCATCATTTGTAAGTTATACGAAATGAGTCTTTGTGTTAACAACATCGCACTCGTAAACGCATACGATCTTCTACTCAACACGTCAGCTACCACGTTCGCTCTTCCACGATGATATTGAATGGTACGATCGTAATCTTCAACAGCTCGAGCCAACGTCCTTGGCGCATGATACGTTCATTTTAAGTAAAGAAATATTTGAGGGTTTAAGAAATGGGTTTTGTACTGGAGTTAATACAAAATTCGATTTCACGCTCTAGGGGTAGGCTAGGAAGTCTTTAGGAATACGTCAGGACATTTATTAACGATAGAAATATCATTCAAAACTTTGACCCTCATCCAAGACTTGGATAATACGTCACATTGATACCAACTGTGACTTATATCCCTTAACCTGGATAGCACCTCACAATGATACCTATCAACTTGCCATCTTCATTCACGATGTCGCCTATAGAAAGTCTGGCTTCGGTGCATTCCACACAAGGAAGTCAACAATGAAAGGATCGGGGCTCTTTACTTATGGCTTGATATGATAATTATTGACTTTAGTGGTTTGGTTACTTTGAATTCGCATAACAGGTTGGTTAGGAGAATGAAAGCTAACAATCTTATAAAAAGCATGATGAGTAGTTAACCAATCAATTCCTAAAATCACATCAAAGAAAAATATGTTTAAAGAGATACGATCGACATGTAACGTGAAAATGTCAATTAGAATCAACAAGATTTATAAGCAGTGGAGGTAACGAAGGCTCCTACTAACGAAGTTTCAACCAATAAGTCAAAGTCTAACTTCTCCGGAATCAAATTTAAACGTTGAACGCAAGCAAGAGAGATAAAATAATGGGTAGAACTGGTATCTTATAAGGTATAGATTTTGCAAGAATTTATAATTAACTAACCCATGCTAACTTCGTTCGGGTTACTCGTTTTTTGAGAAGTCACAAAAAATGCTCTTCCTGAAACCACTGACTTTTTTTGTCCGTATCCGCCTTTGGTGCCACCGTCCCAGCTAGACTTGACTTTGGTGCACGACAAAATAGAGCTAAATGACCTTCTTTTCTTGAAATTTCCACTTCTATTATCTTGGCCATGATTACCACCGAAGTGGTTACCATTCTTGGCATGATAATTTCCCCCACGATGGTTATCATTGTTCCGATAGCCGTTACCACCAGTATGATTATTATCGTGTTGTTGGTCGTTACCTTTTGCTTGAGCTGAATCAACACTCTCATGTGCTTCATTGCTTATCTCAGCATTTTCAGATGTCATTCTCAAACACTATCACAAAACAAGGGTTAATTAACATATCACATATTATCCCTATACTCTGACTGACCAATTAAATACCAAATAAACTTAGGTAGGTCATACTAGTGAAGGAATTCTCCGTCTCTCCCCTCCTAGTTCTTGCCTCACATCTCAGCCAGGGATCATATCCCTAAGCTTTGATACCAACTGTGATGCCCCCAAAATAGGTATACATCACCTATTCTGAGTCGCCAAATACATAGTACAGAATACAAATACAACCTTTAAAAATACAACAAGAGAGCTGTGAGTTTTAATACAAATACTGTCTTCTAGACAATATCCACTCTCAGAATAAGTCCTCATTACATTTATTGTCACACTATTTAACAGAATAGTGAGGACTACTAATACTATCATCTGGACAATCACTCCGTTCCCCGACTAGTCCCTACTACGTTTTCATTTCCTGAAGAGAACAGTGAAAGAAAGGGTGAGCTCAACTAGCCTAGTAAGAAATATTATGACTAAGATAATGCAGAATAAATTATCAATAGTCTTTAACAATATTAAACTGATAAAATACAATAGACATCAAGTTTAACTGCAGCGGAATAAACAATCCATTAAAAGAGTCAAGTAGAGAATAAAATCTACTATCTTTTATGATTTGAAACGTTTTCATCAATTTTATCGTTGGGACTCAGCTTAATAAATAATCCACATCATCGAATCACCCCTGCACTACGGCCAAGGATATTCTTTAGTATCACGACCACAATTATCCATGCACTACGGGCCAGGAATATTTGTGTATTCATCAATGGTCATGATCATGCCAACAACTGGTCCATCAATGCACTATGGCCAATGAGGACTTTTACCACATCATTTATAACATTACGGTCATGATTATATCGAATAATCCTCGGTCATAATCATACCAAGTCCATCTATGCACTACAGCCACGAGATGACTTTCAAAAAAATATAACATGAGGATGATGACAATGATATAAGAATTCAATAAAACAAGTTCATTTAATTAATTTATCCGAAACTAATAACGTCCAAATTGTCAACATGATACTTCTTTTGTAGAGTAAAATTCAAGAATGCTCGGAAGAATATTTCCATGAAAGGATACTGGATGAAGCCCAAATATCAAGGATATTCCACTAATTTCATGGAGTATAGAAGTCAAAACTTTAATCAACTGAGTATAATAAAGAATGGAATAACAAAAGACATCACCGTACATGCGGTACTTCGCATAGACATGTTATTCCAACAGAATAATAAAGACGGAACCAGGTTCGGTGTAAAACACATAGACATGATATTCTTACAAAATAATAAAGACGGAACCAGGTCCGGTGTAAAACACACAGACAGGATATTCCAACAGAATAATAAAGACGGAATCAAGTCAAATGTGTAAACACACGCATGAGGATATTCCAATAGAATAATAAAGACGGAATAATAGAAGAATGTCACCAAGTATAGGGTATGTCGTGTATATAGGTTATGTATAGGGTATGCCGCGTATACAGGTTATTCCAACAGAATAAATAAGAATGGAATAACATAAGGATTTCACCAAGTACAGGGTATGCCACGTATACTGTGACGCCCCCAAAATAGGTATACATCACCCATCTTGAGTCACCAGATACACGACACATAAATTAAATAGAAAATTAATTATACAACTGTCGTTTAAGATACGACAAAATATAAACTGAGAGTTTCAATAAGAATATTGTCATCTAGACAGTATCCACACTCACTGGAGTCCTCATTATATTTATTATCACACTATTTCACAGAATAGTGAGGACTACTAATACACCATCTAGGACCATCACTCTGTTCCCCGACTAGTCCCTGCTACGTTCTCATTTCCTGAAGAGAACAATGAAAGAAAGGGTGAGCCCAACTAGCCCAGTAAGAAATATTATGACTAAGATAATGCAGAATAAATTATCCTTAGCCTTCAACAGTATAATAACTGATAGAATATAATAGACAACAAGTTTTAGATTAAAAAATGCAGCGGAAATAAGCAATCCATTAAAAGAGTCAAGTAGAGAATAAAATCTACTATCTTTTATGATTTAAAAGATTTTTCATCACTTTTATCACTGGGACTCAGCTTAATAAATAATCCACATCATCGAATCACCCCTGCACTACGGCCAAGGATATTCTTTAGTATCACGACCACAAATTATCCATGCACTACGGGCCAAGGATATTCGTGTATTCATCAATGGTCATAATCATGCCATAAAACAATTCATCTTTGCTCCCTTGCCCGAAGAGAATCCATAGTAATGATCATACCAAAAACTGTCCATCAGTGCACTACGGGCCAATGAGGACTTTTTTTTTCACATCATTTGTAACATTACGGTCATGATTATACCGAATAATCCTTGGTCATAATCATACCAAGTCCATCTATGCACGTAAGCCAAAGATGACTTTTACCACATCATTTGTAACATTACGGTCATGATTATACCGAATAATCCCTGGTCATAATCATACCAAGTCCATCTATGCACTACAGGCCACATATGACTTTCAACAGAATATAAACATGAGGATGATGAAAATGATATAAGAATTCAATAAAACAAGTTCAAGAATTAATTTGTCCACGAACCAATAACGTCCAAATTGTCAACAAGATACTGTTTTGTGGTGTAAAATTCAAGAATAATATTCATGCACCAAAAATAATTTGGACAGAAAAGAATTAATTTTTCGTCGTGAATAGTACCCCGTGAATAGTACTTCGGGAATAGTATTTTATGAGTAGTAACCCGACATAAAAAGTACTCCAAATACCCGAGTGACTGATATTCGGGTGAATAGTAATTTTGGTGAATAGTAATATATGAATAGTAACTCGTGACTAGTATTCCGACATTAAAAGTGCCCCGAATACCCGAGTGAATAATACTAGAGTGAGTAGTAACTCGTGAATAGTATTGCAGCATGAAAAGTGCCCCGAATACCCGAATGAATAATACTAGAGTGAATAGTAATCGGGTGAATAGTATCCCATGAATAGTAACTCGTAACAAAAAATACCAAATAAAATGATATTTTATGACGAGTATAGAAGTCAAAACTTTAACCAACTGAGTATAATAAAGAATGGAATAACAAAAGAAATCACCATGCATGCGGTGCTTGCATGGACAAAGTTATTCAACGAGAATAATAAATAACGGAACCAGTCAAAGCGTAAATGCCGACGTAATATTCCACCGTAATAATAAAGAATGGAATCAGTCCCACAGAACGCATGCATGTGATATTCGACAAAATAATAAAAAGAATGAATAATAGAAGAATTTCACCATGTATACGGTGATTATTGCATAAACAAAGTTATTCCAACATAATAATACTGAGAATGGAACAATGTAATAATAAATAATGGAACCAGGTCCACAGCGTAAAATGCATGCATAAGATATTCCACGAATATTAAAGAATGGAATAATAGAAGAATTTCACCATGTATGCGGTACTTCGCATAAACATGTTATTCCAACATAATAATAAAGAATGGAATAACATAAGGATTTCACCATGTATAGGGTATGTCGCGTATACAGGTTATTTCAACAGAATAATAAAGAATGGAATAACATAAGGATTTCACCAAGTAAAGGGTATGCCGCTTATACAGGTTATGTATAGGGTATGTCGCTTATACAGGTTATTCCAACAGAATAATAAAGAATGGAATAATAGAAGTTCTCTTCATGAATAAGAAAGAATAACACCCATTACCTTTGAAACAAACTGGATATAGGAGTAGTGAGTTAGCAGGCTTCTCTTCTTCAATAGATTTTCTCTCTACAATTTCTCTCTATAATAATTTCTCTATAGCTTTAGTGAATTGGTGAGAAATGAAGAAGAATGAGCTTCTATTTATAGGAAAACATAGTTTCGATAATTGCACATTTTGGGGCTCAGAATATTACAGTATAATACCTTCCTCTTTTCCTTTATTTTTAATTTAGTCATCCAAGTATTATCAAACTTGCACCACCTCCCCTAATAGTAAATCATGTGAATTAATAGTTTATTCATGTGACTTAATAGTAAAATTATGTGAAAAAACTAATTACATTATAGTACCTTCATCTATACCTCCATTTTTAACTTAGTCATGCAAGTATTATCAATCTTGGACCAACTCCCCTAATAGTAACAAGAATGTGAATCAATAGTACACACATGTGAACAAATAGTTATAAATATATGAATTAGTAGCAATTAATTGCTCATTTATCCGATAAATTACCCGATTTATCAATATAACCCCCAGACATCAATTATCATCGAAATAAATGTCGATTTTCACTAACACAAACAATTCCAACACAATGAAACTATTTTTATCAAAGATATAAATTTTGAAATTTCGAAGTTTGACTTTTCTCAAAAAAGTCAACTGTTGACTTTTTTGACCAAATAGTGAATCCCGGAAAATTTTATGTTTATAGACTATTTTTACTAATTTTGTCGTTCCGGACTCAAATATCACGTCCGCATCTCCAAATTCAACACTGAACACAACTTCAATTTTTAATAACATTTGTCATTAATATTATAACTCACAATATTTATCAACTAGGTCGTTCCCAGGAAAGAGGGGGCTTTCCGATAAGGATTTCTCCTTATTGGCGCACAATTAGATTATCTAACCTCTCCTTGACAGAACTTCTAGACATTGTAAATATTGCAATTTATAATATGAATAACTTTGTCGTCTCAATTATTGATTTAATAAAATGACATTTTATGCAGAAGATACCGTGATAATAATCGAATCAATAATATAAGAGATATGATGCAGCAATTACTATAGCAAATAATTGAGTATAACTGAGTGACTTATCACGTAAGCATCAATAATCAATACCGTGTGCTACTATGCAATCACGCGTATTATTGTACTTTTACTACCGAGTAGTTCAACAATATTAACGGTAAAACTTCCGCCAATATTTTTATAAAATATTTTTGTCGTTTTCTAACTACGACAGTGCTTCCGTTGTGGGGTCCACCAATGATTATGTCGTCGTATGAATATTTCCCGATAAAAAGAATATTCCCCGGCCAAACGAATATTATATAACAACTTGCATACTTTGTAAAATTTATAAATACTACCCATAACTATAATATTATATCAAATCCACACCATAATATTAAAAAAATTATTTTGAGAAAATTAAATATTTATTCATGAAATCTGGGGTCTCACAATCTCCCATCCTTATGAAATTTCGCCCTCGAAATTTACGTACGTACCTGGTATGTTGAACAGATGAGGATACTTTGACTTCATTTCAAATTCTAACTCTTGAGGTATAACCTTTGAGTGTCGAATGTGATCCTTCTTATCCAAGATTTTAACACGTATCTCCTCATACGTTAAATTTTTTGCTATCTCGTCCGGTTCTAAATCAATAATGTGGTTTGGGTCATCCACATATTTACATAACATCGATACGTGAAAAACGTTATGAACACGCAACATACTTGGCGGTAAAACGAGTATATAGGACATAGTTCCTACTCGATCGAGGATTTCAAATGGGCCAATAAAATCAAGGGTTGAGATTTTGTGAAACCCCAGATTTTGTGAATAAAGATTTAATTTTCTCGAAATAATTTTTTTATATTATGGTGTGGATTTGATATAATGTTATAGTTGTGGGTAGTATTTATAAATTTTGCAAAGTATGCAAGTTGTCATATTATATTCGATTGGTGAAATATTCTTTTTTGTCGGAATATCCGTGACTAAGACAATCATTGGTGGACCCTATTAACGGAATTATCATTTGATTGAGAAAACGATAAAAAATATTTTTTATGAAAATAATCTGGCGGAAGTTTTACCGTTAAAACCGTTGAACTACTTCAGTAGTAAAAATACAAAGAATACCCGTGGTCGCATAGTAGCAATACCAGTATTGATTATCGATGCTTACGTGAGAAAACACTCGCTTTTGTTTAATTATTGCTACAATAGTTCTTTGACAAGTATCTCACATTATTTGATTCAATTATTGTTGATTTATACGTTTTGTTTTATTAGTATTATTAACGTAATAAAATTGAAACATCTTTTATAAAAAATAGAATACTTTATTAAAGTTATTCTATAAATAGAATATATTATATTTTATTATGCATAGTGTTTGCATAGTAAAAATCTTTTTATATAAATAGAATATATTATATTTTATTTAAAAGATTTTGCTTTAAATATGGACCGTCAGATTAAAGTAAATCAATCTGGACCGTTCATGAGTTAGTTACCATGCAGTCCATTCTTCTATAAATAGAAGCTCATTCCTTCATTAGTTTCTTATGAATTCACTGAAACTCTAGAGAGAGAAAATTATAGAGAGAAAGAAGAAGAGAAGTCTGCTAACTTTCTTTTCCTATATCTAATTTCTTTTACGGTAAGGAATATTATTCTTTTGTATTCAAGAAGAGAACTTCTGTTATTCCATTTCTTTATTATTCTGATGGAATAACCTGTATACGCGGGCAACCCTATACTTGGTGACATTCTTCTATTATTCTGTCTTCACTATTCCGTTGGAACATCCTGTCTGTACTATACGCCGGACCTGGTTCCGTTTTAATTATTCATTTATTCTGTTGGAATATCTTGTCTGTGCTATACGCCGAACCTGGTTCCGTTTTAATTATTCATTCATTCTCTTAGAATATCCTGTCTGTGCTATACGCCGAACCTGGTTCCGTTTTAATTATTTATTATTATGTTGGAACATCCTATCGGTGTGAATTTCACCTGACCTGGTTCTGTTATTATTATTCTGTTGGAATAACTTGTCTATGCGAAGTACCGCATGCATGGTGATTTCTTTTGTTATTTCATTCTTTATTATACTCAGTTGGTTAAATTTTTGACTTCTATACTCCATGAAATTAGTAGAATATCCTTGATATTTGCGCTTCATCCAATATCTTTTCATGGAAATATTCTTCTGAGCATTCTTGAATTTTACACCACAAAACAATATCGTGTTGACAATTGGGACGTTGGTGGTTCCTGGACAAATTAATTCTTGAAGTTGTTTTATTGAATTCTTATATCATTGTCATCATCCTCATGTTTATATTCTGTTGAAAGTCATCTGTGGCCTGTAGTGCATAGATGGACCTGGTATGATTATGACCAGAGATTATTCAGTATAATCATGACCGTAATGTTACAAATGATGTGGAAAAAGTCCTCATTGGCCTGTGTAGTGCATTGATGGGACGATTTTTTGGTATGATTATGGCTATGGATTCTCTTGCCAAGGAGCAAAGATGATTTGTTTTATAGCATGATCGACCAGTTGATGAAAACACGATTATCTTTGGCCCGTAGTGCATGGATAATTCATGGTCGTGATACTAAAGATTTATATCCTTGGCCTGTAGTGCAGGGATGATTTAATGATGTGGATTATTTATTGAGCTGAGTCTCAGCGATAAAAGTGATGAAAAACTTTTTAAATCATAAAAGATAGTAGATTTTATTCTCTACTTGACTCTTTTAATGGATTGCTTATTTCCGCTGCAGTTTTTGATCTAAAACTTGTTGTCTATATTATTCTATCAGTTGTTATATTGTTGGAGGCTAAGGATAATTTATTCTGCATTATCTTAGTCATAATATTTCTTGCTGGGCTAGTTGAGCTCACCCTTTCTTTCACTGTTCTCTTCAGGAAATGAGAACGTAGCTGGGACTAGTCTGGGAACGGAGGGACGGTCCAGATGATAGCATTAGTAGTCCTCACTATTCTGTTAGATAGTGTGACAATAAATGCATTGAGAACTTATTTGTGTTTGAATACTGTCTAGATGATAATATTCGAGTTAAAACTCATTGTATATATTTTGTCGTATCTTACACGACTGTTGTATAATTAGTTTGTATTTGTATTCAGTACCATGTAAGTGGCAACTCAGAATGGGTGATGTATACCTTATTTTGGGGGCATCACAGATTTCCTCTCTTCGTCGATTCTTGCTTCTAGAATAACGCCCTCTTGAACCTTCTTCTTCACATTCATCAGCTCTGAGTATGTAGCTTGAGCGGCGTCGATTCTACTCGTATATTCGTTATCTTCATGTGGGTCCCTAGAGTCTTTAACTCTATCTTCATCATTTGCAAGTTATACGAAATGGGTTTTTGTGTTAACAACATCGCACTCATAAATGCATACAATCTTCTACTCAACGCGTCAGCTACCACGTTCGCTCTTCCACAATGATATTGAATGGTACGATCATAATCTTCAACAGCTCAAGCCAACGTCTTTGGTGCATTATACGTTTGTTTTGGTTAAAGAAAGGGTTTTAGAAATGGGTTTTTTTACTGGGGTCAATACAAAATTCGATTTCACGCTCTAGGGTAGGCCAGGAAGTCTTCAAGAATACGTCAGGAACTTTATTAACGATAGAAATATCATTCAAAACTATGACCCTCATCCAAGACTTGGATAATACGTTACATTGATTCCTATCAACTTGCCATCGTCATTCACGACGTCGCCTACAGAAAGTCTGGCTTCGGTGCATTCCATACAAGGAAGTCAACAACGAAAGGATCGGGGCTCTTTACTTATGGCTTTATATGACAATGATTGTCTTTAGTGGTTTGGTTGCTTGAATTCGCATAACAGGTTGGTTAGGAATATGAAAGCTAACAACCTTATAAAAAGCATGATGAGTAGTTAACCAATCGATTTCTAAAATCACATCAAAGGCAAGTATTTTCAAAGAGATAAGATCGACAGGTAACGTGAAAGTGTCGATTTGAATCAAACAAGATTTATAAACAGTGGAGGTAACGAAGGCTTCTACTAACGAAGTTTCAACCAATAAGTCAAAGTCTAACTTCTCTGGAGTTAAATTTAAACGTTGAGCGCAAGCAAGAGAGATAAAAGAATGGGTAGAACCGGTATCGAATAAGGTATAGACTTTGCAAGCGTTTATGATTTACTTACCCGTGATAACTTCGTTCGGGTTACTCACTTTTTGAGAAGTCGCGAAAAACACTCTCCCTGAAACCACCGACTTTGTTATGTCCGTATCCGCCCTTGGTGCCACCGTCCCAGCTGGACTTGATTTTGGTGCACGACAAAATCGAGCTAAATGACATTCTCTTCTTGAAATTTCCACTTCTATTATCTTGGCCATGATTACCACCGAAGTGGTTACCATTCTTGGCATAATAATTTCACCCAGGATGATTATCATTGTTCCGATGGCCGTTGCCACCGGTATGACAATTATCGTGTTATTCGTCATTACCTTTTGGTTGAGATGACTCAACGGTCTCATGTGCTTCATTGCTGATCTCAACATTTTCAGATGCCATTTTCAAACACTGTCACAAAACAAGGGTTAATTAACATATCACATATTATCCATATACTCTGTCCGACCAATTAAATACCAAAAAAACTTAGGTAGGTCATACTAGCGAAGGAATTCTCCGTCTCTCCCCTCCTAGTTCTTATCTTACATCTCAGCCAGGGATCATATCCCTAAGCTTTGATACCAACTGTGACGCCCCTAAAATAGGTATACATCACCCATCTTGAGTTGCCAGATACACGGTACATAAATCAAATACAAACTTAATTATACAACTGTCGTGTAAGATACGACAAAATATAAACTGAGAGTTTCAATAAGAATATTGTCATCTAGACAATATCCACACTCAATGGAGTCCTCATTACATTTATTATCACACTATTTCACAGAATAGTGAGGACTACTAATACACCATCTAGGACCATTACTCTGTTCCCTGACTAGTCCCTGCTACGTTCTCATTTTTTGAAGAGAACAATGAAAGAAAGGGTGAGCTCAACTAGCCCAGTAAGAAATATTATGACTAAGATAATGCAGAATAAATTATCCTTAGACTTCAAAAGTATAACAACTGATAGAATATAATAGACAACAAGTTTTAGATAAAAAACTGCAGTGGGAATAAGCAATCCATTAAAAGAGTCAAGTAGAGAATAAAATCTACTATCTTTTATGATTTAAAAGATTTTTCATCACTTTTATCGCTGGGACTCAGCTTAATAAATAATCCACATCATCGAATCACCCCTGCACTACGGCCAAGGATATTCTTTAGTATCACGACCACAAATTATCCATGCACTACGGGCCAAGGATATTCGTGTATTCATCAATGGTCATAATCATGCCATAAAACAATTCATCTTTGCTCCCTTGGCTGAAGAGAATCCATAGTCATGATCATACCAAAAACTGTCCATCAATGCACTACGGGCCAATGAGGACTTTTTTTTCCACATCATTTGTAACATTACGGTCATGATTATACCGAATAATCCCTGGTCATAATCATACCAAGTCCATCTATGCACATAAGCCAAAGATGACTTTTATCACATCATTTGTAACATTACGGTCATGATTATACCGAATAATCCCTGGTCATAATCATACCAAGTCCATCTATGCACTACAGGCCACAGATGACTTTCAACAGAATATAAACATGAAGATGATGACAATGATATATGAATTCAATAAAACAAGTTCAAGAATTAATTTGTCCACGAACCAATAACGTCCAAATTGTCAACAAGATACTGTTTTGTGGTGTAAAATTCAAGAATAATATTCATGCACCAAAAATAATTTGGACAGAAAAGAATTAATTTTTTGTCGTGAATAGTACCCCGTGAATAGTATTTAGGAATAGTATTTTATGAATAGTAACTTGAGACATGAAAAGTACTCCAAATACCCGAGTGGTGATATTAGGGTGAATAGTAATTTTGGTGAATAATAACCTGTGAATAGTAACTCGTGAATAGTATTCCGGCATGAAAAGTGCCCCAAATACCCGAGTGAATAATACTAGAGTGAATAGTAATCGGGTGAATAGTAACTCATGAATAGTATTCCAGCATGAAAAGTACCCCGAATACCCGAATGAATAATACTAGAGTGAATAGTAATCGGGTGAATAGTAACTCGTAACAAAAAATACCAAATAAAATGATATTTCATAACGAGTATATAAGTCAAAACTTTAACCAACTGAGTATAATAAAGAATGGAATAAAAAAGAAATCACCATGCATGCGGTACTTCGCATGGACTAGTTATTCCAACAGAATAATAAATAATGATACTAGGTCAGGCGTAAACGCACCGACAGGATATTCCACCAGAATAATAAAGAATGGAACCGTGTCCCACAGAAAACGCATGCATGTGATATTAAAACGAATAATAAAGAACATAATAATAGAAGAATTTCACCATGTATGCAGATTTCAGATAAACAAAGTTATTCCAACATAATAATACATAATGGAATAATGAGAAGAATAAATAATGGAACCGTGTTAAGGTAAAGCGAATAGACATATACGATATTAGATAGAATATTAAAGAATGGAATAATAGAAGAATTTCACCATGTATGCGGTACTATTTATAAATAAAGTTATTCCAACATAATAATAAAGAATGGAATAACATAAAGATTTCACCATGTATAGGGTATGTAGATGCTGCGATACAAAGTTATTCTAATGGAATAATAAAGAATGGAATAACATAAGGATTTCACCAAGTAAATGGTATGTCGCTTATAAAGGTTATGTATAGGGTATGCCGCGTATACAGGTTATTCCAACAGAATAATAAAGAATGGAATAACAGAAGTTCTCTTCATGAATAAGAAAGAATAACACCCCTTACCATTGAAAGAAACTGGATATAGGAGTAGTGAGGCAGCAGGCTTCTTTTCTTCTATAGATTTTCTCTCTAAAATTTCTCTCTATAATAATTTCTCTATAGCTTTAGTGAATTGGTGAGAAATGAAGAAGAATGAGCTTCTATTTATAGGAAAATATGGTTTCGATAATTGCACATTTTGGGGCTCAAAATATTACAGTATAATACCTTCCTCTTTTCCTTTATTTTTAATTTAGTCATCCAAGTATTATCAAACTTGCACCACCTCCCCTAATAGTAAATCATGTGAATTAATAGTTTATTCATGTGACTCAATAGTAAAATTATGTGAAAAAACTAATTACATTATAGTACCTTCATATATACCTCCATTTTTAACTTAGTCATGCAAGTATTATCAATCTTGCACCAACTCCCCTAATAGTAACAAGAATGTGAATCAATAGTACACACATGTGAACAAATAGTTATAAACATGTGAATTAGTAGCAATTAATTGCTCATTTATCCGATAAATTACCCGATTTATCAATATAACCCCCAGACATCAATTATCATCGAAATAAATGTCGATTTTCACTAACACAAACAATTCCAACACAATGAAACTATTTTTATCAAAAATATAAATTTTAAAATTTCAAAGTTTGACTTTTCCAAAAAAAGTCAATCTGTTGATTTTTTTGAAAATAGTGAATCCGGAAAAATTAGACTATTTTTACTAATTTCGCCGTTAGGACTCAAATATCACGTCCGCGTCTCCAAATTCAACTCGAACACAACTTCAATTTTAATAACATTTATCATTAATATTATAACTCACAATATTTATCAACCGTGTCGTTCTCGGGAAAGGGGGCTTTCAGATAAGGATTTCTCCTTATTGGGCGCGCAATTAGATTATCTAACCTCTCCTCGATGTAACTTCTAGACATTGTAAATATTGCAATTTATAATATGAATAACTTTGTCGTCTCAATTATTGATTTAATAAAATAACATTTTATGCAGAAGATACTGTGACAATAATCGAATCAATAATATAAGAGATATGATGCAGCAATTACTATAGCAAATAATTGAGTATAACTGAGTGACTTATCACGTAAGCATCAATAATCAATACCGTGTGCTACTATGAAACCACGCATATTATTGTACTTTTACTACCGAGTAGCTCAACAGTATTAACGGTAAAACTTCCGCCGTTATTTTCATAAAATATTTTTGTTATTTTCTAACTACGACAATGCTTCTGTTGTGGGGGCCACCAATGATTATGTTGTCGTACGAATATTCTCTGATAAAAAGAATATTCCCCGGCCAAACGAATATTATATAACAACTTGCATACTTTGTACAATTTATAAATACTACCCACAACTATAATATTATATCAAATCCACACCATAATATTAAAAAAATTATTTCGAGAAAATTAAATATTTATTCATAAAATCTGGGGTCTCACATATACAGGTTATGTATAGGGTATACCGCGTATACAGGTTATTCCAACAGAATAATAAAGATGGAATAATATAAGGATTTCACCAAGTATAAGGGAGTCCGCGTATACAGATTATTCAAACAGAATAAATAAGAATGGAATAACATAAGGATTTCTCCAAGTACAGGGTATGCCGCGTATACAGGTTATGTATAGGGTATGCCACGTATATAAGTTATTCCAATAGAATAAATAAGAATGGAATAACATAAGGATTTCACCAAGTATAGGGTATGCCACGTATACATGTTATGTTTAGGGTATACCGCGTATACAGGTTATTCCAACAGAATAATAAAGACGAAATAATATAAGGATTTCACCAAGTATAGGGGAGTCTGCGTATACATGTTATTCCAACAAAATAAATAAGAATGGAATAACATAAGGATTTCACCAATCTGGTACGTCACAGCGTATCAGTGAGGTTATGTATAGGGTATCTGGCGTATCTGAGTTATGTATAGGGTATGTCTGCGATACAAAAGTTATTCCAATGAGAATAATAAAGAATGGAATAACAGAAGTTCTCTTCATGAATAAGAAAGAAGAATACCTCTTACGGGTACAACAAATAATATCCCTTACTATAAAAGAAACTGGATATAGAAGTAGTGAAGTAGTAGAATACTCTTCTTCTTTCTCTCTATAGATTTTCTCTCTATAACTTCTCTCTATAATTTCTCTCTCTAGAGTTTCAGTGAATTCGTAAGAAATAATGAAGGAATGAGCTTCTATTTATAGAAGAATGGATTGAATAGTAACTAATTCATGAACGGTCCAGATCGATTTACTATTAAAACTTAAAGCAACGGTCCATATTGATTCACTATTCTAACTTTTAAACCAGCGATCCATATTGATTCACTATTATAACTTTTTCACCAGCGGTCCATAATGATTCACTATTATAACTTTCCACCAGCGGTCCATATTGATTCACTAATATAACTTCAACCAACGATCTGAAAAATTAGCACATCTCCTCATAGAATAATATTATACCCAAATACCCGAATTCACAATACTAGAGTGAATAGTAACTGGGTGAATAGTAACTCGTGAATAGTCACTCGTGAATAGTAACTCATGAATAGTAACTCAAGAATAGTAACTCGTAATAGTACTCCGACATAAAAAGTGCCCCGAATAACCTCTAAACATCAATTATTGATTTAATAATATACCAAATAATACAGATGATACTGTGACAATAATTGAATCAATAATATGAGAGAGATATTGTCAAAAGAATTATCGTAAGTAATAATTGAGTATAAGCGAGTGACTTCTTACGTAAGATCAATAACCAATACCTGGTGTACTACGCAACCACGCCAGACATCGTATTTTTTTACTATCGGGTAGTTCAACAGTATTAACGGTAAAACCTCCGCCGTTATTTCCATAAAATATCTTTGTCGTTTTCTAACTACGACAGTACTTCCGTCGTGGGGTCTACCAATGATTGTGCCGTCGTACGAATATTCCCCGACAAAAAGAATATTCCCCGACCAATCGAATATTTATAACAACTTGCATACTTTGCAAAATTTTCAAATACTACCCACAACTATAACACTCTCAAATCCACACCATAATATTAAAAAAATATTTCGAGAAATTTAAATCTTTATTCATAAAATCTGGGGTCTCACAATAATCACCTTTATAGTCCACCCTATTAAAGGTGACATTGGATGATATCAAAGCACATAAATTCTCCTGTGGTAATATAGTGATTTTAGGTCGGAGGATCATTACATCATTGTCACTATGAGAATCGCTAATGACACTTCGCATAATGCTCCAGAAAGAATTCTCATGTACTCTTCTTTCTAAGGTAAGGGGTATTATTTCTTTTGTATTCATGAAGAGAACTTCTGTTATTCCATTCTTTATTATTCATTGGAATAACTCAGATATATGCTGCTACCACCCTATACTTGGTAAAATTCTTACGTTATTCCATTCTTTATTATTACATTTGGAATATCCATGCGTACATTTTACGTTGGACTGTTCTCGTCTTTATTATTATTCGCTGAATATCCTATTCATGCGTTTACGCTTGGGACTGGTTAAAATCTTTATTATATTCATTGGAACTTCCGCTTCGGTGCGTAATTTCTTTGACACGGTTCCGTTATTTAGTATTCATTGGAATAACCTGTCTATGCGAAGTACCGCATGCATGCTGATTTATGTTGTAATTCAATTCTTTATTATTCTGCTTTGGAACATCACGTCGTTGCAATTTACTTTGACACCGGTTCCGTTATTTATTATTCATTGGAATAACTTTGTCGCTATCTGAAGTACCGCATGCATGGTGATTTCTTTTGTTATTCCATTCTTTATTATACTCAGTTGGTTAAAGTTTTGACTTCTATACTCCTTGAAATTAGTGGAATATCCTTGATATTTGCGATTCATCTATTATCTTTTCATGGAAATATTCTTCTAAGCATTCTTGAATTTTACTCTACAAAGAAGTATCATGTTGACAATTTGGACATTATTAGTTCCTGAATAAATTAATTCTTGAACTTGTTTTATTGAATTCTTATATCATTGTCATCATCCTCATGTTTATATTTTTTTGAAAGTCATCTGTGGCCTGTAGTGTATAGATGGACTGGTATGATTATGACCAGGGATTATTCGATGTAATCATGACCGTAATGTTACAAATGATGTGGTAAAAGTCCTCATTGGCCCGTAGTGCATTGATGGACAGTTGTTGGCATGATCATGACCATTAATGAATACACGAATATCCTTGGCCCATAGTGCATGGATAATTTGTGGTTGTGATAGTAATGAATATCCTTGGCCGTAGTGCAGGGATGATGTGGATTATTTATTAAGCTGAGTCCCAGCGATAAAAGTGATGAAAACCCTTAGAAATCATAAAAGATAGTAGATTTTATTCTCCACTTGACTCTTTTAATGGATTACTTATTCCGCTACAGTTAAACTTGATGTCTATTATATTTTATCAGTTTAACATTGTGTGAAGACTAATGATAATTTATTCTGCATTATCTTTGTCATAATATTTCTTACTGGGCTAGTTGAGCTCACCCTTTCTTTTACTGTTCTCTTCAGGAAATGAGAACGTAGCCGGGACTAGTCGGGGAACGGAGTGACGGTCCGAGATGGTGTCTTAGTAGTCCTCACTATTCTATTAAATAATTTAATAATAAATGTAATGAGGACTTATTCTGAGAGTGGATATTGTCTAGAAGATAATATTTGTATTAAAACTCACAGCTCTTGTTGTATATTTAAGATAGTATTTGTATTCTGTACCATGTATTTGGCGACTCAGAATAGGTGATGTATACCTATTTTGAGGGCGTCACAGAATCTGTTAATTATCATATATGAGGGTTATTTGAGTATCAAATTCGTGTAACTTGGTTGTAGGAGGAAAAAGGAAAATAACAGTGTTTATGTTCTTATTATATTGCTTAGAAAGTATAAAAATTGATGCTCTATATGTGTAATAATCTATAGTTTGTTATTGGATTATATTAAAATGTTATGAAACGAAATCAATGTAGTTGGAATCATGTTAATTGGTTAAGAAATGAATTCGTGGTGATCGAATTCGCTAAAGGTGTCAAAAATTAGGTTTTTATAAAAATTAAAGAATTAAATTTGTTTAATTTGATGTTTAGTTGTTCTAAGTCGATGAATATGTGAAGAAACATGTATGTGTTAGTTTTATATCAATTGGATGTGCTAATTTCACAGTTTTGATGGTGAAATTTGTGTTAGTTGGGCTAAAAACGGAACTCTGTTGCTGCGTTTCATTTTCATGCGGTGTGGCGTGTATACGACTGGCTGTACCACAAATGTAAATCTACGAGAAGCATCAGGCTGCATTCTTTGATTTTTGCGAATCGAAAGCACAACCAGTAAATTGCTACTGGTCTTAATACAAAAAATGGCAAGAATCTATGCTTCCCCAAACTTAAGTATGGGCGCAATTGCTCCATACCTCGAATCGTGATGATGAAGTTTACTTATTTGCAGGTCGTGCGAAATGGACTTATGTTGGTTAAGCATGCATGTTAAGGTTATTAAAACATAAAGTGGACTATTATAATAGATCGTAGGATGTTATAATTTAAAGTGTGAAGATTTTAAGTAATTATTTAAATAAGTTATAAAATGAAACTAAAAGTGGTGTTTTCAAAAGTTGTAGATAAACGATAAGGTTTTTGTTAATTAATGTGTGATTTCAGAGGCGTTAAGTATGTTAACCTAAATGGTTAGGTGCTAGGTTAGGGTTATGACCTAAATGATGGTTTAATACCCATAGTGTTAATATTCATACAACTAATTGTTGTTGCGATTGTAATGATGTGTGTAGGGTAATTGGAGATTATTTTACACTTGTGTAGCTTACAAAAAAGGCAAGTTCCTAAACTTTAACTCTTTACAATTGAGCGAGCTTTTTAACTTCATTATTTTCATATCGAATGCAAGTTTCCATTCCTATATTTTTATTGTACGAGTTCTTAAAATTGAGCAAGCCTAATCTATCTTGAATATGTCTGTATAAGCTCTTGTAACCTGATTCGTTACCTCAAGCAAGTTTTATCTTTCTAAACCTTGATATTGTTGTCAAAGCATATATTGTTCTAATACATCGCTTCAAATGAGACTATTCTAACTCTTTTGGATATAGCACTTTGCATGTATATCATGTCTATTCAAGTATAAATTGTTGATATCCGATCTTTGACTTGGATAGCCTTGTTCAATTATAAATTCTTGTATTAAACCTCTATTGATGGAAATTGAATAGTGTTCTAAAATTCTAGAACCACTGATAAGCTAGTTCCAAACTAAACTTACTTTAGTGCGGAAATTCTAAATTCAAACTGAGACGAACAACCCTATCATAGGGGATTTTATACGTGTAACGTTTAGATGTTTGTGCATAATACATGGTACAAATGGTTGATCCCGTAAGTACGTTAAGAAGGGTCCGTATAGTCTAAATGACTGTTAAGGTTGGGTAATAATACCTAAGTAACAGGGACATAGTTCGTTGTCTTAAGACCCTCAGATAATTAAAGTTCAAACTTGTTTTCTATTTTGATTTGTAGAACAAGTTCCTTATTGTTTAGCTTTCGTTTTTCACTCTCATGTTACTATCATTGCTACTTTCTATATTAGTGAGCATTTGTTTGCTCACTCTTGCAATTAACACTGCAGCTAAAGTGGAGAAAGTTGATGAGCCATCAACTAGCAAAGGAAAGGGTAAATTATCCAAGTGCTGAAGACTTATGAAAAATTATTTAAATGTTTATGTTAAAGACTTGTTTTAATATATGATATATTCCGCAAACTGATGTAATAATTTTAAGGTTAGATTACCTGGGATTATTCTTGAGATGATGATGTAACCCTTTAATACGAGAGATTATTGTTTAAGTTATTTTAATTATGTCTTTATCCTTTATTATGGGTAGTTAGATGTAATAGTTTTTGATAAGTGAGCACCAAATCTTGTGGGAATGGAGTACCTGGATTTGGGGGTGTCACAAATAATGTGGCCTGGGTCTTTCACATATTTACGAAGTATAGATATGTGAAAAACATTATGAACACAATACATACTTGGAGGTAATGCGAGTCTATAGGCCACATTTCCTACTCGGTCAAGAATTTCAAATGGACCAACAAATCGTGGATTGAGCTTTCCTCTCTTCCCCCGAATCTTATAACTCCCTTCCATGGAGCAACACGTAAAAATACATGATCCCCAACATTAAATTCCACGTCCTTTTGATGAAGATTCGCATAACTCTTTTGTTGATCTTGTGTCATTTGTATACGTTGTCGGATTATTTGGATCTTCTCTGTAGTCATACGTTCCAATTTCGGTCCCAACAACGCTGCTTCTCCCATCTCATCCCAGCATACTGGAGAGCGTCACACCTATACCATCCTGATAACTGTTGTAAAATCCCAGATTATATAGATACAGATTTAAATTTCTCAAAATATTTTTTTTATATTATGGTGTAGATTTGATATAATATTATAGTTGTGGGTAGTATTTATAAATTTTGCAAAGTATGCAAGTTGTCATATTATATTCGATTGGTCGGGAAATATTCTTTTTTTGTCAGGGAATATCCGTACGACGGTACAATTATTGGTGGACCCCACAATGGAATTATTATCGGATCGAGAAAACGACAAAAAATATTATATTAAAAATAACGGCGGAAGTTTTCTGATTGATCTTTGTTGAACTACTCGGTAGTAAAAAAGACAAGAATGATGTCTGAGTTGTTGCATAGTAGCATTTACGGTATTGATTATTGATATTTATGTGAGAAGTCACTCGGTTTGATTCAATTATTCATCGATTAATAATATGAATTATTATAACGATGATGACGTTTTGTTTTATTCAGTATTATTAACGTAATAAAAGCAGTAACATCTTTTTATATAAAATAGAATACTTTATTAAAGTTATTCTATAAATAGAATATACTATATTTTATTATGCATAGTGTTTGCATAGTGCCTGCATAGTGTTTGCATAGTAAAAATCTTTTTATATAAATAGAATATATTATATTTTATTTAAAAGATTTTGCTTTAAATATGGACCGTCAGATTAAAGTAAATCAATCTGGACCGTTCATGGATTGGTTACTATGCAGTCCATTTTCCTATAAATAGGAAGCTTAGTTAGAATTAGAATCACACCAGAAGTTCAGAGAATTCTTCTTCTATAATCTTGAGCGTATTTCCTTAAGAGTTTTAAGAAACTTTGAGCGAAGAACATAGTATAAGTTTTTTTTAAGAAAATCCTCACCCTATCAGTCGGAATATTCTTCTTTTACGGTAAGGGATATTATTTGTTGTACCCGTAAGGGGTGTTATTCTTTCTTATTCATGAAGAGAACTTCGGTTATTCCATTCTTTATTATTCTGTTGGAATAACCTGTATACGCGGCATACCCTATACATAACATGTATAAGCGACATACCCTGTACTTGGTGAAATCCTTATGTTATTCCATTCTTATTTATTCTGTTGGAATAACCTGTATACATGAACTCCCCTATACTTGGTGAAATCCTTATATTATTCCGTCTTTATATTCTGTCGGTGTGAATTTCACCTGACCTAGTTCCATTATTTATTATTCTGCATTTAATATTCTGTTGGAATATCTTGTTGGTGTGAATTTCACCTGACCTGGTTCTATTATTTATTATTCCATTATTTATTATTCTATTGGAATAACCTGTCTATGCGAAGTACCACATGCATGGTGATTTTTGTTGTTATTCCATTCTTTATTATACTCAGTTAGTTAAAGTTTTGATTTCTATACTCCATGAAATTAGTGGAATATCCTTGATATTTGCGCTTCATCCAGTATCTTTTCATGGAAATATTATTCTGAGCATTCTTGAATTTTACACCACAAAACAGTATCTTGTTGATAATTTGGAAGTTATTGGTTCCTAGACAAATTAATTCTTGAACTTGTTTTATTGGATTCTTATATCATTGTCATCATCCTCATGTTTATATTTTGTTGAAAGTCATCTTTGGCCTATAGAGCATAGATGGACTTTGTATGATTATGACCAGAGATTATTCGGTATAATCATGACCGTAATGTTATAAATGATGTGGTAAAAGTCCTCATTGGCCCGTAGTGCATTGATGGACAGTTGTTGGCATGATCATGACCATTGATGAATACACAAATATCCTTGGCTCTTAGTGCATGGATAATTTGTGGTCGTGATACTAAAGAATATCCTTGGCGGTAGTGCAAGGGTGATTCGATGATGTGGATTATTTATTAAGCTGAGTCTCAGCGATAAAAGTGATGAAAACCCTTTTAAATCTTAAAAGATAGTAGATTTTATTCTCTTCTCGACTCTTTTAATGGATTGCTTATTCCGCTGCAGTTAAACTTGATGTCTATTATATTTTATCAGTTTAACATTATTGAAGACTAATGATAATTTATTCTGCATTATCTTAGTCATAATATTTCTTACTGGGCTAGTTGAGCTCTCCCTTCTTTCACTGTTCTCTTCAGGAAATGAGTATATAGCTGAAACGAGTCGGGGAACGGGGTGACGGTCCAGATGATAACATTAGCTAGTAGTCCTCACTATTCTGTTAAATAGTGTGATAATAAATGTATTGAGGACTAAATTGCGTGTGGTTACTGTCTAGATGACAATATACATATTAAAACTCTTAGATTATGTTTTGCCGTATTTTACACAACTGCTGTATTATTAAGTTATATTTGTATTTTGTACCATGTAAGTGGCGACCCAAGATGGGTGACGTATACCTAATTTTGAGGGCATCACAGTTGGTATCAAAGCTTAGGGATATGATCCCTGGCTATGATGTGAGACAAGAACTAGGAGGGGAGAGATGGGGAATTCCTTCGCTAGTATGACCTACCTAAGTTTATGTGGTATTTATTTGGTCGGTCAGAGTATAGGGATAATATGTGATATGTTAATTAACCCTTGTTTTGTGACAGTGTTTGAAAATGGCATCTAAAAATGTTGAGATAAGCAATGGGGCAAAATAATATGACCATATCGCAGTACGAGGTTAAGTTTGTGGAGTTATCCTGGTTTGCATCCCATTTGGTGGACAATGAGGAGCGAATGACGCGAATGTTTCTAAGAGGTTTGAAACCCTATATACGTCAATACCTCATTCTCATGTTTATATTTTTTGAAAGTCATCTGTAGCCTGTAGTACATAGATGGACTTGGTATGATTATTACCACGTGTTATTCGGTATAATCATGACCGTAATGTTATAAATGATGTGGTAAATTAAAGTCATCTTTTGCCTGTAGTGCATAGATGGACTTGGTATGATTATGACCACGTGTTATTCGGTATAATCATGACCGTAATATGACGAATGATGTGGTAAAAAAAAATCCTCATTTGCCGTAGTGCATTGATGGACAGTTTTTGGTATGATTATGGCTATGGATTCTCTTCGGCCAAGGGTGCAAAGATGAATTGTTTTATGGTATGATCGGGACAGTTGATGAAAACACGATTATCTTTGTACGTAGTGCATGGATAATTCATGGTCGTGATGATATTAAGTTGAGTCTCAAAGATTATGTGTTTTCTGAGTTGTATATCTTTAGCCGTAGTGCAAAGATGAATTTTTTAGTATGATTATGAGCAAAAATTGTGATTGGGTATAACCATAATTTTTGATGTTTCAGGTGAAGATAGGTGATGTAAATTATCTTCTTCCTGGTGCGAAAAGGAATTCAGAAACACAATTATGATTATAAGTTATTCATATGATTGTGGACAGGAATTGTTGATTGATGTTCTGAGGATATGGTCCTTTGGCGGAGATATTAGTCTAGAAGACGAGTAATATACTTCGCTAGGGTGTGACTTACCTAAGCCAAAATTTTTCTTGATAAGTTGACAATTTGTGATATGTCAATTAACCTTTGTTTTGAAGGTATATTTTAGAATGATATCTGAAATACAAGAGATGAGTAATGGGAAAATTATGATACAGAGGATATAACCGGGAAGGTATAATCCGAAAAGAAAGCAAGGTATTCTTATCTCTTCGAATATCAGGTACGTACGTAAATTTCGAGGGCGAAATTTCATAAGGAGGGGAGATTGTAAAATCCTAGATTATATAGATAAAGATTTAAATTTCTCGAAATATATTTTTTTATATTATGGTGTAGATTTGATATAATATTATAGTTGTGGGTAGTATTTATAAATTTTGCAAAGTATGCAAGTTGTCATATTATATTCGATTGGTGGGAAATATTCTTTTTTTTTGTCGGGGAATATCCGTGATGATTTTGCATACAATCATTAGTGGACCTTATTAATGGAATTATTGTCGGATTGAGAAAGCGACAAAAATATTTTATTAAAAATAACGGCGGAAGTTTTACTGGTTGATCTTTGTAGAACTACTCGATAGTAAAAGTACGATGAATACACGTTGTTGCAAGTAGTAGTAATACGGTATTGATTATTGATATTTATGTGAGAAGTCACTCGGTTTGATTCAATTATTCTATTAATAATAATATGAATTATTATAACGATGATGACGTTTTGTTTTATTCAGTATTATTAACGTAATAAAATGTAACACATTTTTATATAAAGCAGAATACTTTATTAAAGTTATTCTATAAATAGAATGTATTATATTTTATTATGCATAGTGTTTGCATAGTGCCTACATAGTGTTTGCATAGTAAAAATCTTTTTATATAAATAGAATATATTATATTTTATTTAAAAGAATTTGCTTTAAATATGGACCGTCAGATTAAAGTAAATCAATCTGGACCGTTCATGGATTGGTTACTATGCAATCCATTTTCCTATAAATAGGAAGCTTAGTTAGAATTAAAATCACATCAGAAGTTCAGAGAATTCTCCTTCTATAATCTTGAGCGTATTTCCTTAAGAGTTTTAAGAAACTTTGAGCGAAGAACATAGTATAAGTTTTCTTTAAGAAAATCCTCACCCTATCAGTCGGAATATTCTTCTTTTACGGTAAGGGATATTATTTGTTGTACCCGTAAGGGGTGTTATTCTTTCTTATTCATAAAGAGAACTTCGGTTATTCCATTCTTTATTATTTTGTTAGAATAACCTGTATACGCGACATACCCTATACATAATATGTATAAGCGGCATACCCTGTACTTGGTGAAATCCTTATGTTATTCCATTCTTATTTATTCTTTTGTAATAACCTGTATACGTGGACTCCCCTATACTTGGTGAAATCCTTATATTATTCCGTCTTTATATATTACGTAGGAATATCACCTTGATGTAATTTCACCTGACTTGGTTCCATTATTTATTATTTCGCATTTAATATTCTGTCGGAATATCCTGTCGGTGTGAATTTCACCTGACCTGGTTCCATTATTTATTATTCCGTTATTTATTATTCTGTTAGAATAACCTGTCTATGCAAAGTACCGCATGCATGATGATTTCTGTTGTTATTCCATTCTTTATTATACTTAGTTGGTAAAAGTTTTGATTTCTATACTCCATGAAATTAGTGGAATATCCTTGATATTTGCGCTTCATCCAGTATCTTTTCATGGAAATATTCTTCTGAGCATTCTTGAATTTTACACTACAAAACAGTATCTTGTTGACAATTTGGACGTTATTGGTTCCTGGACAAATTAATTCTTGAACTTGTTTTACTGAATTCTTATATCATTGTCATCATCCTCATGTTTATATTTTGTTGTAAGTCATCTGTGGCCTGTAGAGCATAGATGGACTTGGTATGATTATGACCAGGGATTATTCGGTATTATCATGATCGTAATGTTATAAATAATGTGGTAAAAGTCCTCATTGGCCCGTAGTGCATTGATGGACAGTTGTTGGCATGATCATGACCATTGATGAATACACGAATATCCTTGGCTCGTAGTGCATGGATAATTTGTGGTCGTGATACTAAAGATATCTTTGGCCGTAGTGCATGGGTGATTCGATGATGTGGATTATTTATTAAGTTGAGTCTCAGCGATAAAAGTGATGAAAACCCTTTTAAATCTTAAAAGATAGTAGATTTTATTCTCTACTCGACTCTTTTAATGGATTGCTTATTCCGCTGCAGTTAAACTTGATGTCTATTATATTTTATCAGTTTAACTTATTGAAGACTAATGATAATTTATTCTGCATTATCTTAGTCATAATATTTCTTACTGGGCTAGTTGAGCTCACCCTTTCTTTCACTGTTCTCTTCAGGAAATGAGAATATAGCTGAAACAAGTCGGGGAACGGGGTGACGGTCCAGATAATAGCATTAGCTAGTAGTCCTCACTATTCTGTTAAATAGTGTGATAATAAATGTAATGGGGACTAAATTGCGTGTGGATATACTGTCTAGATGACAATATACGTATTAAAACTCTTAGATTATGTTTTGTCGTATTTTTTACTGCATTTCGTATTGATTATTAAGTTGTATTTGAATTTTGTACCATTTATTTCCGGCGACTCAAGATGGGTGATGTATACCTAATTTTCTTAATAGGGGGGCCACAAGGATGGTATGTTGTAGGAGAATTCCACCAATAGTAGGTACTTATCCCAACTTCCTTTGAAATCCAACTTTTATAAATAAAATGAAATTCAATTTCTATTTATTATTTTGAAATAAGTAGGGGTATGATTTGATTAATGTGGTTATTTGATTAATGTGGTTAGTTATGGGTAAAATGCGAAAATATTTTAAATAAGCAAGTGGTTATAAAATATTCATTGTTGTGGGGAATATTCGTTTGGTCGTGGAATATTCTTATTTGTTGGGAATATTCGTATAACTGGCGACCTTTTGTGGGCCCCATAACTGAAAAGCGATTGGATGAAGAAAACGACAAGTATAAGTTTTTTTATAAATAATGGCGTAGTTGTTACCGTTAATTAACCGCTATTGGAATACCTTGGTTAAAAACAAGAATACACGTTGTGGTCGCACAAGAAGACATACAGTATTGCACCAATTATTGATTCTTACGTAAGAAGGCACTACTCAATAATTGTTAAGTAATTATTGTTCAATATTTTATTTTATTGATTCAATAATTGCTACGTTGATATTTTATATTATTGTTGTTTCAATAATTGTCACTTTACATAATATTTTCCATTATCAAATCAATAATTCATATTATTTGAATAATATTATTAGATAACATTATTGGCAAATGTCTAGAAAGTTTCATTTCTAAGGAGAGGTTTGGTCACCTAATCGCACCAGAAGAAGGAGAAATCCTTATCGGAAAGCCCCCTCTTTCCGGGAAACGCACTGTCGGTTATCATTATTGTGATTTCGTAATATTATTTGTGAATAATTAATTATTGATTTATATGATAAGGAAAATATTTATTTTATGTGGATATAAATGGAGAAAATTTTAGAAAAGTGACAATTGTTGAAAATTGATATTTTATATTTTTCTCGATAAAAAATAATTTAAATATTTAAATATATTATTATATATATAATAATATAATAATGGTGATATTTTTACAATGAATGTGTGATATATGAATAAATGAGGAGGAAGAGTATTTTTGTTACAATAAATGCTAAAAACATGTTAAACATGTTGGTGACCCCCCCATTTTTGATTTGAAATTTGATTATATTTGTAAAATCGTCTCGATATGTGGATTTGATCAATTTTTGCTTGGAATTTGAAAAAACTTAAACTTACAAAGTTGTAGAGAATTGAATTTCCTATGGAATGGACATAAGATTCAAATTTTTCGATAAAAAAGGGCTATTTATTATGAATTATTGAAGAAGTTTTCGAATAATTGATTTTTGAAGTTTTTATATTTTTTAAAAGAAAAAACATTTTTTCATTTTGGTGGCCCCCACATGTGTAATAAATGAATGTGAATTGTCATTTCAAGAGGTGGGTAAATTTTTTTTTTATAAATATTATTATTTTATTAAATTTTTTTGCTTTGGTGTTCTAAGCATTTTCCTAAATAGGTGCTTAGGTTAGAATTAAAAATCACACCGTAAATAAGTTTTTTCTCTCTATATTATCGAAAGCGTATTTTTGTGAGTATTTTGATACTTTGAGTGTTGCTATATGCAAGTTTTTTCCTTCAAGACTATATATCCGATATTCCAAATGTAAGTACTACTATTTTCGAGGTAAGGGATGTTATTTTTTTATAAATGATATTATTTTTTTCAATATCATTATGCCAAAATATTGGTAAGATTTTTTTCTTGTGAAATTTTTTCTTTTGTGTCGAGGTTTTTATTACGATATATATTATTATTAATAATATATTATTCACAAATACTAAAACTATTCATTTAAAAATTAAATTTTTTTTTTTTGTCCAAGATATCTATTATGGTTACTATCTTTGATTGTATCCATGTTTTGATCTTCATTCTTGAATTTTACTCCATAATGGATTATTATGGAGTATTTTTGAACTTGGATAATTTAAAAGTATTAATCCCTAATATTTGTTCTTTTATCTCATTGGATTCATTTTCTTTTAAAAATATTTTCATCATCCTCAGTCCTAAATGATGATATAACTGAATATCTTTGGCCTGTAGTGCAAAGATGAATTATTTTTTGATGAATATCTTTGGCCCGTAGTGCAAAGATGAACAGGTGTTGAGATGAACATGACTAACTAATCGATGAATATATTTGGCCAGTGCAAAAGATGAATATTTGATTCAAGATGTATATTGATTGATGTTACAGGATAAAATATTGATGATGGACTTTTAAATCATAGAAGATAGTAGATTTCATTCTCTACTTAACTCTTCTAATGAATGAATTATTTTTTCGCGTAATATTGATCTAAAACTTGTTGTCTCATTATATTCTATCGATTTTTCCTCTATTGAGGACTAACGATAATTTTTTCTATATTATCTTAGTCATAATATTCTTTATCGGGCTAGTTGAGCTCACCTTTTTTTTTTTGTTCCATTTTTTCTCTCAGAGAGGCGAGAATATAAGCGAGGAACTAGCAAGTGGGTGTGGAATGATGGTTCTAGAAAGTGTTTTAGTAGTCCTCACTATTTTGTAAAATAATGTATCAATAATTGTAATGAGGACTTATTTGAGTGTGGATATTGTCTAGAAGACAATATTTGTATTTTAAACTAAACTCACAATTTATGTGTTGTCGTATTTTCACACACAAAATTGTAGATAATAAAGTTGTAGTTTTTTCGTACCATGTATTTGGTGACTTAGAATGGGTGATGTATACCTATTTTGGGGGGCGCACGGTTGGTATCGTAGCTTAGGGATATGGTCTCTGGCGGAGATCGGGGAATAAAACTAGGAGAGGAGAGACGAGTAAATCCTTCGCTAGTGTGTCCTACCTAAGCTTATTTGTTGGTTGGTCGTAATATAGGGTTATTATGTGATATGTCAATTTCTTTAATTAACCCTTTTTTTGTGGCAAGATTTGAAAATGGCAAAATTGAAAATATTAATGATGGAGTGAATGAGACCGTGGAGACACCTTTAATCACCAAGAGAGAGAGAACGTGCAATGTGATGGCAATGTTCCTCCTCAGTAAAACAACACCACCGATCAGACGATGAACGATGGGATGTTTAGAAGCTTTTTATAGTTCATGCAAAAATCAGACGAGGAGACTCGTGTAAAAAATATGGTGGAAATAATAAGCAACGCACGGTTTGTCACAAGCAAGCAATTCAAAGAGTTGGGACCACCAGAATTTTTGGGAAAAGCGGATCCGATTAAGGCGTAAACGTGGGTCAAGCAAATTACCAAGATATTTGATGTCTTGGGATGCACGGAGGAATGTAAGGTTCCATTCGCCACTTTTATGTTCCGTGGTGAGGCAGACATCGGTGGAAATGAAGTGAAGCGCATACCCACCCGACCGCACTCAATATGTCTTGGGAAACATTTAGAAACTATTCAATGACAAGTACTTTCCGAAAGTATTCATATATGAAGGAGGTAGAGTTTATTAGATCGAACAAAACAACATGATGTGTCCCAAAGATGAGGCTAAGTTCATGAGAGTTATCCAGTTTGCACCTCATTTGGTAGAGAATGAGGAACGATATGACGCGGATGTTTTCGAGAGGTTTAAAACCCGAAATTCGTCAATATCTCTCATTTCTCACAATTTTTCTATATCAGAGATGTTGTCAATGTGGCTCAATTATTAGAGCGAGATAATGAGTATGTTCAACCGAGGGACCACAACTGTGGTCATACCGGATGGCAAAGTATCATCATGAGCAATGATAACAATGGGGAGAAAAAAATACGGACAAAAGGTAGAACCACTCTGGTGGTAATCGTGGCCATGATGATAATAGAAGAAGCGAGTCAAGGGGAGATTCAAAAAAAGAGAAGGTACAACAATGACAATGTGAAGACGCCAAACACCAACATCAACTATTTTAGGGGGAGGAGAACGACCACCGGTCAGATGTTATAAATGTGGAAAAAAGAGGGACACATCCCCAAACCGCCCCCACAACAATCAAGGTATGTTATAATTGTGGAAAGGAAGGTCATATAGCGCCGAGATTGTTCTCAGTAGCGAAACCAAGTCCAATGGGGATGGTGACTCAAAAGGTTGTCCCCGTAAAAAGTCAAAGTCAGTTGGTTCTCGGAAGAGCGTTTTGTCGTGGATCGCCAAAATGCGAGGAACCCAAACGAGGTGATCACGGGTAAGCTAATCATAAACTCTTGCAAAGTTTATACCTTACTAGATACCGGTTCTACCCATTCTTTTATCTCTCCTGCTTGTGCTCAACGTTTAAAATTGACTCCAGAGAAATTAGACTTTGACTTATCTGTTGAGACTCCGTTAGGAGAAACTTTCATTACATCCACTGTTTATAAATCTTGTTTGATCTAAGTTGGCACCATCACATTACCTGTTGATCTTATCTCTTTCAAGATACTTGCATTTGATGTGATTTTAGGGATTGATTGGTTAACCACTCATCATGCCAAAATTAATTTTTTTTCGTAAGGTTGTTAGTTTTTATATTCCTAACCAACCTGTTATACGAATTCAAGCAACCAAACCACTAAAATCAATCATCGTCATATCAAGCCATAAAGCCATTCGTTTATTGAAAAATGGATGTCAAGCTTTCTTAGCCCAGCCCATGTTAGGATTTGAATAAAAACACGCCGATTTGAATAATATTTTTGTTGTTAGTGAATTTCCGACGTATTTCAAGAAGAACTTCCTGCGGCCTACCCCGTAACGTGAAGTTGAATTTTTATTGACCTTGAACCCGGTACAAAACCCATTTCTAAAACCCCATATCGAATGGCTCCTATTGAACTTCAGGAGTTAAAGGTCCAACTACACAAGAGTTGTTGGACACATCGGTTTCATTCGCCCTAGTACATCTCCTGGGGGGTGCTCCTATTTTATTCAGTAAAGAAGAAAGACGGAGTATGCGATTTTTGTATTGACTATCGAGAATTGAACCATGTCACCATCAAGAATAGGTATCCGCTACCTCGCATTGATGACCTGTTTGACCAATTGTAAGGAGCACAATTCTTTTCAAAGATCGATCTTCGCTCGGATATCATCAATCAAGATTAAAATCGAGGATATTTCAAGACCGCTTTAAACTCCAGACGGGCATTATGAATTTTTAGTCATGTCTTTTGGATCGACTAATGCTCCTATGGCTTTCATGGATATGATGAACCGAGTATTCAAGGAATATTTGGATCATTTGTTGTTGTCTTTATTGATGACATCCTCATCTATTCCAAAAGTCGTGAAGATCATGAGCACCATTTGAAGTCGGTACTTCAAAGGCTTCGTGAAAACAAGCTATATGCCAAGTTAAAGAAATGCGAGTTCTAGCTTGAAGAAGTAGCATTCCTTGGGCACGTGGTGTCAAAACATGGAGTATCCGTTGACCCAACGAAGATTGAAGCAATACAAAGTTGGGAGCAACCAAAGTTGGTGACCGAAGTACGTAGCTTTTCGGGCTTAGTGGTTATTATCGGAGATTCGTGGAAGGATTTTCTCAAATCGCTACTCCATTAACTCTCATTGACTTTTAAAGATACAAAATTTGTATGGAGCGAGGAATGCGAGAAGAGTTTTCAAGAGCTCAAGAGGAGACTCATTTCGCAAGACTGTTCGACAATACCATCTGGTTCGGATGGATTTGTTATCTACAATGATGCTTTCGTGCAAAGGGTTAGGATGTGTTCTCATGCAACATGGGAAAGTCATAGCCTATGCCTCGCGATAACTCAAAGAATATGAGAGGAATTATCCTACTCATGATCTAGAGTCAGCAAAGCATCATTTTCGCTAAAGATCGGAGAGACACTATCTATATGGGGAGAAAGTGGAGATATATTCGGATCATAAAAGCCTCAAATATTTCTTCACCCAAAAGGAACTCAACATGTAAAGAACGACGTTGGCTCGAGAATGTTGAAAGATTACGACCATACCATTCAATATCATCTCGAAAAAGCAAACGTAGTAGACGCATTAAGTAGAAGAAGAAGATCATGCGGGAACGAAGTGCGATGTTGTCAACACAAAGGCCCATTTTGTGTGATTTACAAAAGATGAAGATAGAGTTCAAGACTCGGGGACCACATGATGATGTCAAATATACGAGTAGAACCAACTTTAATCGATAAAGTTAAAGTTGCTCAAGCCACGAATCTGAGAGCTGATGCGTATGAAGAAGAAAAGTACAAGAAGGTGTTATTCCGAAGCAAGAATCGATGAAGAAGGAATACTTGAGTCAACTCTGCACTTTGTGTTCCTAACGACTCGATTTGAAGTATAAAATCATGATGGAGGCACACAACACACCATTTGCAATCCATCTGGAAGTACCAAAATGTATCATGATCTTGACATACATTTTGGTGGAACAATATGAAGAGAGAGATCGCAAAGTTTATCTCGAGGTGTTTAACTTGTCAACGTAAAGGCGGAGCATCAAGTGCCAAAGGGTCCATTGCAACCACTGAGATTCCAAAATGGAAGTGGGAACACATTACCATGGATTTCAGTTATGGGTCTTCCCAAGGTTTCTCAAGGCATAGATGCGATTTGGGTTATTGTTGATAGATTAACCAAGTCGCTCATTTTTGCCGATACGGAGACTTATTTCCTTGAACGTCTTGCTCGTATGTACGTGAATGAGATTGTGAGATTGCATGGCATGCCAAGATCCATAGTTTTGGATCGTGACCCAAGATTCACTTCACGATTTTGGGTTAGCTTTGCAAAAAGCTATGGGCACGGATTTATTGATCTGGGTTTGGCATACCATCCCAAAACGGATGGACAATCGAGAGGACTATTCAAACTCTTGAAGATCTATTAAGACTGTGTGTCCTAGACTTCAAAAGGAGTTGGGATAAGTATTTACCATGGTGGAATTCTCCCACAACAACAAAGCTTATCAAGTAAGTATAGTGTGGCTCCATTCAAGCATCATATGGACGAAAAGTGTCGCTCTCCAAATGTATGTTGGGATGAGGTGGGTGAAGCAACATTGTTGGGACCAGAGTTGGTACGTATGACTACAGAAAAAAGATCCAAATGATCCGACAACGATATAAAAACCACACAAGATCGAAAAAAGAGTTATGCGGATCTTCATCGAAAGGACGTGAAATTTAATATTGAGGATCATGTATTGTTACGTGTTGCTCCATAGAAGGGAGTTACGAGATTCGGGAAGAGAGGAAAGCTCAATTCACGATTTATTGGTCCATTTGAGATTCTTGACCGAGTAGGAAATGTGGCCTATAGACTCGCATTACCTCCAAGCATGTCTTGTGTTCATAATATTTTTCACATATCTCGTGCTTCGTAAATATGTGAAAGACCCAAACCACATTATTGAAGTTAGAACCGCATTGAGATAGCCGAAGATTTAACGTACGAGGAGGTACCTGTCAAGATCTTGGATAGGAAGGAGCATGTCCTACGCACAAAGGTTATACCACAAGTCAAAGTTTTGTGGAGGAACCATGCTATTGAGGAAATGACCTGGGAGTTAGAATCGAAAATGAAAGCGAGCTATCCTCACCTTTTCAAAACACCAGGTACGTACGTCAATTTCGAGGATGAAATTTCATAAGGAGGGGAGGTTGTAAGAACCCAACTTTTTATAAAATTGAACTTCCTCTATTTATTATTTTGAAATAGTAAGGGGTTGATTTAATTAATGTGGTTAGTTATGGGTAAAAAATGCAAATATTTTAAATAAGCAAGTGGTTATAAAATATTCATTGTTTTTGGGGAATATTCGTTTGGTCGTGGAATATTCTTCATTGTCGGGGAATATTTCACGACGACGCGCACAAAATTTTTGTGGGCCCCATAATGGAAAAGCGATTGGATGAAGAAAACGACAAGTATGAGTTTTTTATAAATAATAATATAGTAGTTGTTATTACCAATTAACACTCGTTGGAATACCCGGTGGTTAAAAAACATAATATGCTGATGTCAGCAAAGAATATATACACAGATATCGCACACGATAATTATCGATTCTTACGTAAGAAGGCACTACTCAATAATTGTTTTAAAGAATTATCGCTCAATATTTTATTTTATTGATTCAATAATTGCTACGTTGATATTTTATATTATTGTTGTTTCAATAATTGTCATCGCACATATTTTCCATTATCGATCAATAATTCATATTATTTGAATAATATTATTAGATAACATTATTGGCAATGTCTAAGAAAGTTTATTTCAAGGAGAGGGTTTGGTCACCTAATGCGACGCCAAGAAGAGAAATCCTTATCGGAAAGCCCCCTCTTTCCTGGAACGACACTGGGTCATCGATATTGTGATTTCGTAATATTATTTGTGAATAATTAATTATTGATTTATATGATAAGAAAATATTTATTTTATGTGGATATAAATGGAGAAATTTTTAGAAGTGACAATTTGAAAAATGATAATTATCTTTTGAAAATTGATATTTTATCTTTATTCGATAAAATAATTCATTTAAATATATTATTATATTATAATAATATAATAATGGTGATATTTTTACAATGAATGTGTGATATATGAATAAATGAGGAGGAAGAGTATTTTTGTTACAATAAATACTAAAAACATGTTAAACATATGTTGGTGGACCCCATTTTTGATTGAAATTTGATTATATACTGTAAAATCGTCCGTATGTGGATTTTTATCAATTTCGCTTTGAAATTTGAAAAACTTAAACTTACAAAGTTGTAGAGAATTAAATTTCCTATGGAATGGACATAAGATTCAAATTTTTCCGATAAAAGGGCTATTTATTATGAATTATTGAAGTTAAAGAAAAATAATTAATTTTTTGAAGTTTTAAATATTTTTTAAAAAAAATTTTTTTTTTTCATTTTGGTGGGCCCCATATGTGTGTAAAAATGAGTTGAATTCATTTTTGTCAAAGGTGTGAATGAAATTTTTTATAAATATATTATTTTATTAATTTTTTACTTTTTGGTGTTCTAAGCATTTTCCTATAAATAGGTGCTTAGGTTAGAATTGAAAAATCACACGTAAACTAAAGTTTTTTCTCTCTATATTATCGAGTATATTTTTGTGAGTATTTTGATACTTTGAGAGTTGTTATATAATGCAGTTTTCTTCAAAGATTATATCCATATATTCAAATGTAAGTACTATTCTTTTCGAGGTAAGGGATGTTATTTTTTTTTATAAATGATATTATTTTTTCAATATCATTATGCCTAAAAATATTGGTAAGATTTTTCTTGTGAAATTTACCTTTTTTTGTTTGGGTTACTATTCACGATACTATATACTATTCACGATATATTCATTTATACTATTTATTCAAAAAAAAAATAATTTTTTTTTTTTTGTCCAAGATGTCTATTATGGTTACTATCTTTGATTGTATCCATGTTTTGATCTTCATTCTTGAATTTTACTCCACTATGGTTTATTATTAAGTATTTTTTGAACTTGGATAAACTAAAGTATTTAATCCCTAATATTTGTTCTTTTATTTCAATGGATTCGTTTTTTTTTAAAATATTTTTCATCATCCTCATCCTAAATGATGATATATAATGAAATATTTAATATTAGTAGTGCAAAGATGAATGATTTTCGATGAATATCTTTGGCCCGTAGTAAAAAAAAAGATGATGAACAGTGTTGAGATGAATATGAAGAACAGTGTTGAGATATGAATAATGATTTGGCTGTAGTGAAAAAATGAATATTTGATTCAAGATGTATATTGATTGATGTTAGAGGATAAAATATTGATGATGGACTTTTAAAATCATAGAAGATAGTAGATTTCATTCTCTACTTAACTCTTCTAATGAATTGTTATTTATTTGCATAATATTGATCTAAAACTTGTTGTCTCATTATATTCTATCGATTTTTTCCTGTTGAGGACTAACGATAATTTGTTCTATATTATCTTAGTCATAATATTCTTTTCTTGGGCTAGTTGAGCTCACCCTTTTCCTTTTTGTTCCATTTTTTTCTCAAGAAGCGAGAATATAATGGAACTAGTGGGTGTGGAATGATGGTTCTAGAAAGTTGTTTTAGAAGTCCTCACTATTTTGTAAAATAAGTGTATCAATAATTGTAATGAGGACTTATTTGAGTGTGGATATTGTCTAGAAGATAATATTTGTATTTAAACTCACAGATTTATGTGTTGTCGTATTTTGCACGATAATTATATTAAAAAAGTTAGTTTTTCGTACCATGTATTTGGCGACTCAGAATGGGTGATGTATACCTTTTTGGGGGACAATATCCACACCCAAATAAGTCCTCAATACATTTATTGATACACTATTTTACAAAATAGTGAGGACTGCTAAACAACTATCTTCAATCATCACTCCATACCCCAGCTAGTCCCTGCTAAATTCTCACCTCCTGAGAAGAAAAATGGAACAACAAGGAAAAGGGAGAGCTCAACTAGCCCAGTAAAGAATATTATGACTAAGATAATATACAACAAATTAACATTAGTCCTCAACATGGAAAAATATGATAGAATATAATAGACAACATGTTTTAGATCAACAAATGCAACAGAAATAACAATCCATTAGAAAAGTCACGTAGAGAATGAGTTCTACTATCTTCTAAGATTTAAAGGTCCATCATCAATATTTTATCCCTGTAACAACAATCAATATATCTTGAATCAAATATTCATCTTTGCACTACAGGCCAAAGATATTCATTGGTATCACCAGTAAGTCATGTTCATCTCAACACCTGTTCATCTTTGCACTATGGGCCAAAGATAATCATCAGTTAATCATTCATCTTTGCACTACAGGCCAAAGATATTCAATAATATCATCATTTAGGACTGAGGATGATGAAAAATATTTTAAAGAAACGAATCCACTGAAACAAAATAACAAATATTAGGGATTCATATTACAGTTTTATCCAAATTCAATAATACTCCATAATAACCAAATATGAAGCAGAATTCCAAAAATGAAGATCAAAACATGGATACAATCAAAGATAGTAACCATAATAGACATTTTGGACAAAAAGGAAAATTTTCATTTTTCGGTGAATAGTGTCGTATTCGTGAATAGTGTCGTATACGTGAATAGTAACCCCGACACAAAAAGTTCCAAATTTGATAAAAACTTCATATCAATATTTTGGCATAATGATATTGAAGAAAATATATCATTCATGAAGAAAATAATATCCCTTACCTCAAAAAGACAGTACTTCTGACTGGAATACTGGATATAGTGCTGAAGGAACTTGCACCATATAGCAACACTCAAAGTATCAAAATACTCACAAGAATACGCTCGATAATATAGAGAGAGAAAGAGAGAAAACATGTTTTTGGTGTGATTTTCAATTCTAACTTAGCCCTCTATTTATAGGAAAATGTTAGCATGATAAGTGGTATTTTTACCTACTTATTATATACTAATCCATGCAAATTGTGCCCACCTCAAGTACATTTCATTGTGTTTTAGTTGCATTTCATGTTATTTTGCATTGCATTTACTTAAAACTCCTTTTGGTGAATAAGTGCAGGAATCGGCTTAATTTTGGTGGAATTAGAGGCACCGGCGAGTGGATGCATGAAGGCTAGTCACAAGGCGAGGATGTTCATGGCATGGAGGTGCAATGAAGCATGGAGACCAAGCAAGCAAGAGGATTAAGCATGAATGAACAAGTAGCAGCAGCAACAAGACAAAACCAGAACCAAAACCTGTAGAACACAAGCCCCCAAACTTTGAGAATAATGAGAATAATGAGTTAATTCCAACACGAACAGTAACGGGGTGGAAAGTTTGCATGGATTACCGCAAGCTCAACAAAGCTACGAGGAAAGATCATTTCTCGCTCACATTCATTGTTCAGATGTTAGATAGACTAGTAGGACATGAGTACTATTGCCTTCTAGACGGTTATTCGGGCTACAATCAAATTATGATAGCTCCGGAAGATCAGGAAAAGACTACTTTCACATGTCCATACGACACTTTTGCTTTTAGAAGGATGTCTTTCGGGTTGTGTAATGCTCCATCCATGTTTCAGAGATGTATGATGGCCATATTCTCAGATATGGTGGAACAAAATGTGGAGGTATTTATGGACGACTTCTCAGTCTTCGGGGATTCTTTTGATCTATGCCTTGAGAATCTAGTTATGGTCTTGAAGAGATGTGTTGAAACGAATTTTGTGCTAAATTGGAAAAAATGTCAGTTCATGGTACAAGAAGGAATCATATTGGGACACAAAGTTTCAAAAATAGGACTTGAGGTGGATAGGGCAAAACTGGAGACTATTGAACACTTGCCACCACCCACTTCAGTAAAAGGAGTTCGCAGTTTTCTGAAATATGCAGGTTTCTACCGTAGATTCATTAAGGATTTCTCCAAAATAACTAAACCACTATGTAGTCTATTGGAGAAGGATGCACAGTTCAGCTTCGATGACGCCTGCATGTCAACGTTTGAACACTTAAAGAGAAAACTGATTTTAGTACCAATGATTACTGCACCAGATTGGACTTTACCATTTGAATTGATGTGTGACGCCAGCGATTACGCCGTAGGGGCTATTTTGGGACAGAGGAAAGAAAAGATATTTCATGTGATCTATTATGCCAGCAAGACCCTAACGGATGCACAATTGAACTATACCACCATAGAAAAAGAGTTATTGGCAGTGGTATACGCCTTTGATAAGTTTCGAGCGTATTTGATTGGCACAAAAGTGATAGTGTATATGGATCACGTGGCGATTCGACATTTAATGGCCAAGAAGGATGCAAAACCTCGACTGATTAAATGGATTTTATTACTGCGGGAATTTGACTTGGAAACAAAGGACAAAAAGGGAACTAAAAACCAAGTAGCGGACCACTTATCTCGATTCGAGAATCCAGAAAGGGAAGTACACGATAATGTTATGATTAATGAATCCTTTCCCGATGAGCAGTTGTTTGTGGTGAAAGGGGAAGTGCCATGGTTTGCAGACTTCGCGAATTATCTAGTAAGTAAGACAGTACCTTCTGACTTGGTGGGATATCAGAAGAAGAAATTTTTGCATAACGTCAAATGGTATATATGGGATGAGCCGTACTTGTTTAAACACTGTTTTGATCAAGTGATAAGAAGGTGCATTCCATATAGCGAGACCGAGGGGATTCTGGAAGAGTGTTATTCCACGGTGTATGGAGGTCAGTATGGTGGTGAACGGATAACCGCGAGAATACTACAAGCAGGGTTCTACTGGCCAACTATTTTTAAGGATGCATACAGTTTTTTCCAGCGATGTGACAGATGTCAGCGAGTGGGTAATATCTCTAAAAGGAGTGAAATGCCACTGAATACCATCCTAGAAATAGAAATTTTCGATGTATGGGGCATTGATTTCATGGGACCTTTCGTTTCTTCCTGTGGAAATCTCTACATCTTGCTCACCATGGATTATGTCTCAAAATGGGTGGAAGCTGCAGCTCTTCCGACTAATGATGCCAAGGTCGTCCTCAAATTTCTACATAAAAGCATTTTCACAAGGTTTGGAACCCCAAGGGCTATCATTAGTGAAGAAGGCAGCCATTTCTACAACAGGTAGTTTACCGCCTTGCTGGCTAAGTATGGGGTGAATCATCGCATCGCCACAGCTTATCACCCATAAACAAATGGCCAAGCCGAAGTATCAAATCGAGAAGTAAAAAGAATCCTGGAAAAAGTTGTGAATCCAACACAGAAGGATTGGTCGTTAAAGTTAAACGATGTTGTATGGGCCTATCGCACCGCGTACAAAACCCCGTTGGGCATGTCACCCTTTCAACTTGTGTATGGCAAAGCCTGTCACCTTCCTATGGAGCTAGAGCATAAGGCATATTGGGCAATACGGAAGCTCAACCTTGATTTGACATCTGTAGGGGAGAAACGACTACTTCAGCTAAATGAGTTAGATGAGTTTAGATTACTTGCATATGAGAATGTGAAATTGTACAAGGAGAAAGTGAAGAAATGGCATGACCGTAAGATAATGGAAAGGACATTTGAACCGAGACAAAGGGTTTTGCTCTATAATTCCAGACTTAAACTCTTTCCTGGAAAACTAAAATCGCACTGGTCGGGTCCATTCACAGTGAAAACTGTCTTTCCGCATGGTGCAATCGAAGTATATGATCAGTTCTCGGACAAGCCCTTTAAGGTAAACGGCCAGCGGTTGAAGCATTACTTTGGTGGCGAGGTTGACAGACAAAATGTCACCTCAATTCTCTCTTCAACATGAGAGTCAGAGACAGTCAAGCTAATTGACTATAACTTAGCGCTGGATGGGAGGCAACCCATTAATTTCACCTCTAATTTATTTTCAATTCTTTAGTAGAATAGTAGTTAGATTCATTCTGTTTTTGCTTTATACATAATCTGTGATGCACTCATATTCTTGTAGGTGCTTTGGATTACCCTCATCACAATCTGCTAATTGGAAGTTCAGGTACTGCAGCTCAAGGAGTGCATCGCACGGCCGCGCCTGACCCAACATGTGTAATCTCGCGACCACGCGAAAGTCAGTACCTTTTAGCAACCTCGCGCGCCCACGCAAGATAGACTATATAGAGCCGCGCGGCCGTGCGCGACGTCAAGCAGGGAATTTTTTTGAAGTTAAAATCCAATCTGTGGTCTACTCGGCTTCTTACATGACTGATTATGAGCGTCCTTCTCTCTTCTCCCATAAAAAGAAGCCTCCTCACCACCGATCCCTGCTCATATCACAACCCTCTTCATTGGATTCAATTTAGGGTTTATTTTGCTGGGTTGTGCACAAGTAAGTTTGGGGGTATTATCCGTTGTTGTAAAGCTTTCACAGTCTCTACATATCAGTTGATCAGTCTCCATCTCTTCAACCTCTGATTCCTCATCCAGTGATCACGATGACGATATCATGGAAAGCAGAAACTTTCTCAGCCGGGAAGCTCATCACGACTATTATCACCTCTTGAGTAAATCGTTTATGAAGGAACGAGGCTTTAAACCCACCAAGAAAGATGGACAGCTATGGAATATGCTTCGAGAAAGAAGTTGGGTTAGCCTGGCCACAACGCCTATGCCTATCCCAATGGGAGTTGTTTGAGAATTCTACGCAAACGCAAAGGAGATGGATATGCAAGGAATAACGTTCGTTCGACAAGTGCAAGTGGATTTTCACCCCTCAGCCATCAGAGCAGTGTATGGAATAACTGATACACCACCAACTGGGTCAGTAAATTGGGTCACAGGTGACCATTTAATGACGGACTTGGACGTAGTGATTTAGGAATTGTGCATCCCAGGAACCAAGTGGAACTATAAGGTCGGAACAACTGAGCCTAAATCATTTCCAGCTTCCACCTTGAATCGCTATGCCCAAGCATGGCATCTGTTTATATGCACCAAATTAATTATGTCCACTCACAAGCATGAAGTAACCAAGGAGCAAGCAATCATTTTATGGGGTATTATCAAAGGGAAGTACATAGACGTCAGCCACATCATTCATCAAAACATGCAGCGATATTGGCGGGGGAACATGACTGGAAGTATTCCGCATAAGTCGGTGGCAGCCATACTTTGTATCCAACAGGGAGTCCCATGGAATGACAGGCAACGGCAGAAGCCGAGCCATGACATTACTACGACCACAATCACCAAGCTCCAGGATTGGACGGGTGGTGAACCACATCCGCGAGGATTGGGATTTATCATATGGCCCACCTTCCCTAAGCCAACCCAGCAGCCCCCTCAGACCGATGAAGCAGGCCCATCCACCCGAGCACATCCTGCCCCTAGCGATCAACATCTCCGAAGGTTAGAGCGCAAAGTCGACACATTGTATGACAATCTTGGGACATTTGCTACGGGACTCACCAGGGCCTTGGCCGAAGCCTTCGCGTAGCATGGAACATGCTCGAATGGCTACAGTTTGGGACCGCCGTGCCTTATCCACCACCAGATTCACTACCCAAGGAGGGTGGTCAAGCCGATCATTAGGGTAGTTTTTCTTGTACCCTTTACCTTCATTCAATGAGGACATTGAACACTTTAAGTTTAGGGGTATTGGAGTACTTGCATAGTACTTTAGATTGCATTCTGTTTTTGCATGTTTAGTTTAATTTTACATTATTATGTGTTAGATAGAATTTAGCATAAATTTTTTAATTTTTATTCATTATTGATTGTGCTAGTATGTTTTAGTTTCATGTCTCACACAAATTCTTGCTTAATAATAGAAATTTTTGCCTAGCCAATGATGATAGTGAATTGTGAAAGATTTCAGAATATGTTGCATAACACAGCTTAGATATAATGTTTTACACAATGAGATTCATGTTGTTGTTTAAATGCTTTCGGTTTGCACGACTGTGTCACAATCACTTGAATTTTGTACCATGTATTTGGCGACTCAAAATAGGTGATGTATACCTATTTTGGGGGCGTCACAACTTTCCCATGTTGCATGAGAACACATCCTAACCCTTTGCCTGAAGCATCACTGTAGATAACAAATCCATCCGAACCAGAGGTATTGTTGGAACAGGTGTCGAAATGAGTCTCTTCTTGAGTTCTTGGAAACTCTTCTCGCATTCCTTGCTCCGTACAAATTGTGTATCTTTCCGAGTCAGCTGAGTTAATGGAGTAGCGATTCGAGAAATTAAATCTTTCCACGAATCTTCGATAATAACCAGCTAAGCCTAGAAAGATGCGTACTTCGATTACTGACTTAGGTTGCTCTTAACTGTGACTCATATCCCAATATTGGATAGCATGTCACAATGGCACCTATCAGTTTACCACAGCACGAATATGGCGTCCCCTACGGAGAGTCTGGCTTCGATGCATTCCACAAAGGAAGTCACCAGCGAGAGGCTCGGGTACCAAATCCTGTAGTTGGGTTTTTAACTCCTAAAGTTAAATAAGAGTCATTCAATATGGGGTTTTAGAAATGAGTTTTGTACAAGGTTCAAGGTCAATAAAGAATTCAACTTCACATTCCGGGGGTAGACCAAGAAGTTCTTCAGGAAATACATCAGAAAATTCACTAACAACAGAAATATTATTCAAATCTGACGTATTTTTGTTCAAGTCCATGACATGGGCTAAGAAAGCTTGAAATTCGTTTTTCAATTAATAAATGGCTTTATGGCTTGATATGACAGTGATTGACTTTAGTGGTTTGGTTGCTTGAATTCGCATAACAAGTTGGTTAGAAATATGAAAACTAACAACCTTACGTAAACAATCAATTTTGGTATGATAAGTGGTTAACCAATCAATCCCTAAAATCACAACAAATGTAAGTATTTTCAAAGAAATAAGATCGATAGGTAATGTGATGGTCCCGACTTGAATCAAGCAAGATTTATAAACCATGGATGTAACGAAAGTTTCTCCTAACGGAGTTTCAACAGATAAGTCAAAGTCTAATTTCTCAGGGGTCAAGTTCAAACTTTGAGCACAAGTAGGAGAGATAAAAGAATGGGTAGAACCGGTATCTAATAAGGAATAGACTTCGCAAGAATAACTAACCCGTGATAACTTCGTTCGGGTTACTCGCTTTTTGAGAAGTCACGAAAAATGCTCTTCCTGAAACCACCGGCTTTATTTTGTCCGTATCCGCCTTTGGTGCCACCGTCCCAACTAGACTTGGTTTCGCTACAAGATAATCTCTAGCTATATAACCTTCCTTTCCACAGTTATAACACACCTTGGATTGTTGTGGGCAGTTTGGGTTGATGTGTTCCTCTTTCCCGCATTTATAACATACGAACGATGGTCGTTCTCCTCTCTTAGAAACAGTTGATGTTGGTACTGACGTCTTCACGTTGTCATTGTTGTACCTCCTCTTTTTGAAATCTCCCTCTAACTTGCTTCTTCTACTATTATTGCCACAATTACCACCAGAGTGGTTACTTCTTTTGTCCAGATATTTTCCTCCCCGCTGGTTGTGACGCCCCCAAAATAGGTATACATCACCCATCCTGAGTCGCCAGATATCACACTATAAAAATCAAATACAAACTTCATTTATACAACTGTTGAACTGTCGTACAGAATACGACCACAGTTAAGCTATGAGTTTTAATACAATATTGTCTCGTAGACAGTATCCAAACTCAAATTGTTACAATGCTATATAAAATACAGCAGCAAATATTTTAAAACCCCAAAGAAGAACGAGAAGATTACTATCATATTCATTCTATTGAGGTGCACTTTTGACGCTTTCAAAGTCGGGTTCTCATCACCCTATTGTTGTTCGCCAAAATCAATTATTAAGTGACGTATAAAATACGACACACACATCTTAGGTCCTCAATACAATTGTCTGTTGCATGTCATGTCGTTCTATAATGTATTGAGAAACTTTAACAGTCTCGGACCATCACACTATTTCCCTGTTATCCCCGCTCGACCCAGCTACACTCTTATTACCTGAAAGGAATTATGAAGCAAAAGGGTGAACACAACTAGCCCAGTAAAGAATAGCATGGCTAAGATAATTAATTTATCAACAGCCTTCATCAGAATAAATCAGAGATTTAGAACATATGGTAGATAATAAAACTTTTCAACCATAATTGTAGCGAAATCAACAATCCATTAGAAGTGTCAAGTAGAACATAATGTCTACTATCTCCTCCAAATTAAAACTCCATCGTTAATATTTCATTCCTGCAATACTCATCAACAGTTCTTCGTTGTACCCAAGACAAAGAGAACTTTCATCACATGTCTTCACCTAAACCACTAAAGATTATAATTAAGTTCACAATTCATATTTACAATCATGTAAATCAACAGTTTCTCCTTGCCACAAAGGCTTAATAGAACGTTTACTCAATATCCTTACCCCAAAGGCTAAAGATATTCAAATGTAATAACAATGAGCATACCAACCAGTTGTCTATCTTTGCACTACTGGCCAAAGGTATTCAACTATAAAACCAATGGTTATGATTATACCAATCAATTATCTGTTAGTGCACTACGGCCAAAGACATACAACTATTAACTAATGGTCATGATCCTGCCAATCACATCATTGAATTATCCATGCACTATAGCCAAGGATATGCGCTAATATCACCAGAGGTCATGATCATGTCATACACCTGTCCATCTTCGCACTACGGGTCAAAGTTATCAAACAACAGATCATCTTTGCACTACAGGCCAAAGATATTCAACAACATATTATCTTTGCACTACAGACCAAAGACATACAACTGTAAAACCAATAACCAACAATATAATAAAGAATGAAATAATAAAAGAATTTCACCATGTATGCAGTACTTCGCATAGACAGGTTATTCCAACATAATAATTAAGAATGGAATAATAAAAGAATTTCACCATGTTTATGCGATTACTGATAGACAAAGTTATTCCAACATAATAATAAAGAATGGAATAATGAAGAATTTCATGTGTAATGCGTAATCCACTGATGATACGTTATTCCAAATGTAATAATAAATAATGTAACCAGGTCATACGTAAACGCACAGATAGGATATTACAACAGAATAATAAAGAATGGAATAACAACAGAAATCACAAGGTATACGGTAATCCGCGTATACAGGTTATTCCAACAGAATAATAAAGAATTGAATAACAACAGACTTCACCAGGTATACGGTAATCCGCGTATACAGGTTATTCCAACAGAATAATAAATAATGGAATAACAACAGACTTCACCGGTATCTGAGAATCACAGATACAAAGTTATTCCAACAGAATAATAAAGAATTGAATAACAACAGACTTCACGGTATCTGGTAATCCAGCGTATACATGTTATTCCAAATGTAATAATAAAGAATTGAATAACAACAGACTTCACGGTGTATAACTAGAATCCGTGTATCTGAGTTATTCCAACAGAATAATTAATGGAACCGAAGTCAAAGCGAAATTCAAGACAAATGAGGATATTCGACGAAGAATAATAAAGAACGAAATAATAAAAGAATTTCACACCATGTATGCGGTAGATTTTCAGATAAACAAAGTTATTCCAACATAATAATATAGAATGGAATAATAGAAGAATTTCACCAATGTATGCAGATTAAGATAAACAAAGTTATTCCAAATGTAATAATAAAGAATGGAATAACAGAAGTTCTCTTCATGAATACAAAAGAAATAATACCCCTTACGAGTACAAAGAATAATATCCCTTACCATAATAATGATATCCCTTACCGTAAAAGAAACTTGATATCGGAATAGTAAAGTAGCAGAATACTCTTCTTCTTACTCTCTATAATTTCTCTCTCTAGAGTTTTAGTGAATTCGTAAGAAATAATGAAGGAATGAGCTTCTATTTATAGAAGAATGGAATGAATAGAAACTAATTCATGAACGGTCCAGATCGATTTACTTTTAAACGGATTTCCATATTAAAACTTAAAGCAACGGTCCATACTGATTTACTATTAAAACTTTTAAACCAGCGATCTATATTGATTCACTATTATAACTTTTCCACCAGCGGTCCATATTGATTCACTATTATAACTTCAACCAACGGTCTGAAAAATTAGCACATCTCCTCGTGGAATAATATTGTACCCAAATACCCGAATGCACAATACTAGAGTGAATAGTAATCAGGTGAATAGTAACTCATGAATAGTAACTCATGAATAGTAACTTGTGAATAGTACTCCGACATAAAAAGTGTCCCAAATACCCTAGTGAACAATACTAGAGTGAATAGTAATTTGGGTGAATAGTAACCCGTGAATAGTAACTCATGAATAGTACTCCAACATGAAAAGTGTCCCAAATACTCGAGTGAACAATACTAGAGTGAATAGTAATTTGGGTGAATAGTAACCCGTGAATAGTAACTCGTAAAAAGTGTCCCAAATACCTAAGTGAATAATACTAGAGTGAATAGTAACCGGGTATTTTATGACAACTTGTCTACTTTGAAAAAATTTCAAATATGATCCTTAACTTTAAACTTTTATCAATTTAACTATTTACCAAAATAGAAAAATTAAAAACTTTTATTTCATAAAATTCGGGGTCTCACACTAGTTGTCATTGCTCCGATGACTGCTGCCACCGGTATGACCCTGGTTGTGGTCCCTCGGTTGAACATACTCATTATCTTGCTCTAATAATTGAGCACTGTTCACAACATCTGAATATAGAGAAAATTTGTGAGAGATAAGGTATTGACGAATTTCGGGTTTTATACCTCTCAGAAACATCCGCGTCATACGTTCCTCATTCTCTACCAAATAAGGTGCAAACCTGGATAACTCCGCGAACTTAGCCTCGTACTGGGACACAATCATGTTGTTCTATTTCAGTCTAATAAACTCTAACTTCTTCATATGAAGAATACTTTCAGGAAAGTACTTTTCATTGAATAGTTTCTGAAATATTTCCCAAGACATATTAAGTGCGGCAGACTGGGTACACTTCAAAGATTCCCACCCGTAATTTGCCTCACCACGGAAAATAAAAGTGGCGAATGGAACCTTTTGTTCCTCTGTGCATCCCAAGACATCAAATATCTTGGTAATTTGCTTAACCCACATTTTCGCCTTGATCGGATCCAGCTTTCTCAAAAAATTTGGTGGTCCCAACTCTTTGAACTGTAAGACCCCGAAATTTTTAAATAAAAAGGAATTTCCTTTATTTATTATTTTGAAATAGTAAGGGTTGATTTGATTAATGTGGATAGTTAAGGGTTAAATACACAAATATTTCAAAATAAGCAAGTGGTTATAAAATATTCATTATCGTTGGGAATATTCGTTTGGTCGTGGAATATTCAATCGTTTGGGAATATTAAATGACACAAAAATGATGTATGTGGGCCCCATAACGAAAAGCGATTGGATGAAGAAAAGCGACAAATATAAATTGTTTTTAAATAATTGGCGTAGTTGTTATTAGATTAATATTGTTGGAATACCGGTGGTTAAAACACACTAATACGCGTTGTTGAAAGAAGATACACCAGTATTGCACCAATTATTGATTCTTACGAAGAAGACACTACTCAATAATAGTTACGATAATTCTTTATTCGATTATTTTATTGAGTTAATAATTCTTTGCGTTGATATTTTATATTGTTGTTGTTTCAATAATTGTCATTACACGAAGATCTTTCATTATCGAAGCAATAATTTATATTATCTGAATAATATTATTAGATAACATTATTGGAAATGTCTAGAAAGTTACATCTAAGGAGAGGTTTGGTCATCTAATTGGCGCCAAGAAGAAGAATTTTTATGGAAAGCCCCTCTTTCCAGTGAATCGCTCAGTTGTCAATATTGTGATTTCGTAATATTATTTGTGAATAATTAATTATTGATTTATATGATGAGGAAAATATTGATTTTATGTGGATATAGATGGAGAAAATTTTTAAAATGACAATTGTTGAAAATTAATATTTTATCTTTTTCGATAAAATAATTCATTTAAATATATTATTTTAATAATATATTAACGGTGATATTTTTACAACGAATGTGGGATATATGAGTATCTGAGGAGGAAGAGTATTTTTGTTGCAATAAATGTTTAAAACATGTTAAACATGTCGGTGGACCCCATTTATTGATTGAAATTTGATTATATAGCCGTAAAATCGCTTGTTTGTGGATTTTTGGTCAATTTCTATTTGGAATTTGGAAATATTTTCTTCTGCAAAGTTGTAGAGAATTGAATTTCCTATAAAAACTCATGAGATTCAAATTTTCTGATGAAAGGGCTATTTATTATGAATTATTGAAGTTCAAGCTCAAAATAATTGATTTTGGAAGTTTTAAATATTTATATTCACAAAAACGTTTTTTGTGTTTGGTGGGCATCTTTAACACATGTCATGTTGCTGAATTCAGATGTTTGATGCGTAGGAGGATGTAGAAAAAATTATAATATTAATTTATTAAATTTTTCGCTTTGGTGTTCTAAGCAATTTCTATAAATAGGGTGCTTAGGTTAGAATTGAAAATCACACGTAAAGCTGAAGTTTTCTCTCTCTATATTATCGGCGTATTCTTGTGAGTATTTTGAGTATACTTTGAGTATTGCTATACGATGCAAGTTCAAGTTATAGCCTATATCAAAGGTGTTTCAACTAAAAGCATCTTTTCGAGGTAAGTGGATATTATTTTTTCGTAATGATATTATTTCTTCAATATCATTATCTTTGAAATGTTGATCTGAAGTTTTTATCAAATTTGGAACTTTTTCATGTCGGGGTTACTATTCATGGGTTACTATTCATGAGTTCTTATTCACGAGTTACTATTCATGAGTTCTTATTCACGAGTTCTTATTCACGAAAGTACTATTCAGCGTAAGCGTGAAGATGTTTTGTAGAATTTCTATCTTTTGGTGTCTGGAGTTACTATTCACGATATCGGCACTATTCACGTATAAAGACTATTCACGTATCGACACTATTCAATAAAAAATAAAATTTCTTCTTTTGTCCAAAATATCTATATTCGGATACTAACTCGATTGTATCCATGTTTTGATCATTCTTGAATTTTACACCACTATGATTATTTTGAGGTATTTTTGGGCGTGGATAAAACCAAGTACTAATCCTTAATCCTTAATCCTTGTCATTTTGTTTCCTTTGGATTCGTTTCTTTAAAATATTTTTCATCATCCTCGGCCTTAAATGATGATATTATTGAATATCTTTGGCCCTGTAGTGCAAAGATGAATGATTTCTGAAGAATATCTTTTTTGTGTAGTGCAAAGATGAGCAGTGTTGAGATGAACATGACCGATTGATTAATATCTTTGGCTCAGTAGTGCAAAGATGAGCAGTGTTTAAATGAACATGACTAATCGATGAATATCTTTGGCTTTCATAGTGCAAAGATGAATATTTGATTCGGATGTATATTGATTGATGTTACGGGGATAAAAGATAGAGCGATGAACTTTTAAATTCATACATAGAAGATAGTAGTTTGCATTCTCTCACGTAACTCTTCTATGAATTATTATTTCATTGCGAATATTGATCCGAAACTTGTTGTCTATTGTATTCTATTATATTTTTCCTGTTGAAGACTAACGATAATTTGTTGTATATTATCTTAGTCATAATATTCTTTTCTTGGGCTAGTTGAGCTCACCCTTTTCCTTGTTGTTCCATTTTTTTCGGGGAGGCGAGAAGAATGTAGCGAGTACTAATGGGTATATAATGAAGGTTCTAGAGAGAGTTGTTTAGTAGTCCTCACCATTTTTGTAAAATAATGAATCAATAATTATGATGGGGATTTATTTGCATGTGGATATTGTCTAGAAGACAATATTATATTTAAACTCACAGTATATATTGTCGTATTTCACACGACATTTGTATTATTGAAGTTGTAGTTTGCTTTTTGTACCATGTATTTGGCGACTCAGAATGGGTGTTGTGTATACCTATTTTGGGGGCGTCACATGAACTGCTTGGCTGTGACAAGTCGCGTGTTACCATTGTTTCCACCTGTATTTTGTATACGAGTCTCCCTCGTCTGATTTTCTATGAACTGCAAAAAGCTTCTAAACATCTCATCATTCATCGTTTGATCGGTGGTGTTGTTTACAGGAGGAACATTGTCGTCCTATTGCACGTTCTCTTGGTTGGTGATTAAAGGTGTTTCAACGGTTTCATTCACTCCAATGTTAACATTTTCAGCTGCCATTCTCAAATACTGTCATAAAACAAGGGTTAATTAATGAAATTGACATACCACATATTAACCCAATATTCTAACCGACCACTTAAATACCAAATAAGCTTAGGTTGGACACACTAGCGAAGGATTTTCTCGTCTCTCCCCTCCTAGTTCTATTACCTGATCTCCGCCAGAGACTATATCCCTAAGCTCTGTTACCAACTGTGACACCCCCAAAATAGGACCACACAACCCATTCTAAGTCGCCAAATACATGGTACAAAAAATAACTACAACTTCATTATTACAATTGTCGTGCAAAATACGACAACACATAAGCTGTGAGTTTAAATACAAATATTGTCTTCTAGACAATATCCTAACTCAAATAAGTCCTCATTACAATTATTGATACACTATTTTACAAAATAGTGAGGATTGCTTAAACAACTGTCTGGACCCATCACTCCACACCCCGACTAGTTCCCGTTATATTCTCGCCTCTTGAAAAGAAAAATGGAACAAAAAGGAAAAGGGTGAGCTCAACTAGCCCAATAAAGAATATTATGATTAAGATAATGAATAACAAATTATCGTTAGCCTTCAACAAATAAGATAAAATATAATGGACAACATGTTTTAGATCAATATTCGTAGCGGAAATAACAATTCACTAGAAGAGTTAAGTAAAGAATGAAATATATTATCTTCTATGATTTAAAAGTCTATCATCAATATTTTATCCTTGTAACATCAATCAATATACATCTTGAACCAAATATTCATCTTTGCACTATGGGCCAAAGATATTAATTTATATCACCAGTTGGTTATGTTAATCTCAACACATGTCCATCTTTGGACTACGGGCCAAAGATATTCATCAGGTAATCATTTATTTTTGCACTACATGCCAAAAATATTCAGTTATATCACCATTTAGGACTGGGGATGATGAAAAATATCTTAAAAAAAATGAATCCAGTAAGATAAAAGAACAAAGATTAGGGATTCGTACTTCAGTTTATGCAAGTTCAAAAATACTCCATAATAATCAATTGTGGAGCAAAATTCAAAAATGGAGATCAAAACATGGATACAATCAAAGATAGTAACCATAATAGACAACTTGGACAAATAAAAGAAAATTTAATTTTTTGTGAATAGTATCATATTCGTGAATAGTGCCGTATACGTGAATAGTGTTGTATACGTGAATAGTAACCCTGACATAAAAAGGTAAAAATTCCACAAGAAAAATCATACTTCGTGAATAGTACTCGTGAATAGTACCGTATTCATGAATAGTGTTATATATGTGAATAATGTTGTATACGTGAATAATAACCTCGACATAAAAATATAAAAATTTCATAATAAAATTCATACCAATATTTTGGCATAATGATATTGAGCGAAATAACATCATTTACGAAGAAAATAACATCCCTTACCTTAAAAAAATAGTACTTCTGGCTGAAATATCGGATATAATGTTGAAGGAAACTTACACTGAATAGAAACACTCAAGATATCTAAATACTCACAAAAATACGCTCGATATTATAGAGAGAAAAAACTTCAGATTCTGCTGTGATTTTCAATTCTAACCTAAGCACCCTATTTATAGGAAAATGCTTAGAACGTCACAGCAGACTAACCTACTACCGGTGGATTTCACCCATTGCTATTCACGCACACCACACTTGAAATTCAGCAAATTTTTCCACAACAACCAAAAGTGGGGCCCACCCATGTTTTTAATAAAAATATTAATTTCTGAAACTTCAATAATTCATAATAAATAGCCCTTTTATCAGAAAAATATGAACCTTATGTCCATTCCATATAAAATTTAATTCTCTACAACTTTGTAGAAGAAAGTTTTTCCAAATTCTAAACCGAAAATGACTGAAAACCAAATAAATCATATCCTAAGACATTATCCTAGAAGGATACTGGAATGTCCATAAATTATTATTTCTAAGAATTTAATTATTCCTTCATTTATATCCACATAAAATAAATATTTCCTCATCATATAAATCAATAATTAATTATTAATAAATAATATTACAGAATCACAATAATGACAACGTGTCGCTCCCCAGGAAGAGGGGCTTTCCGATAAGGATTTCTCTTTACTGGCGCGCAATTAGGTGACCAAACCCCTTTTCTAGATAGAACTTCCTTAGAAATTGCCAATAATGCTATCTAATAATATTATTCAAATAATATAAAGTATTGATCTGATAATGGGAAATACTGTGCAGTGACAATTATTGAAACAACAACAATATAAAATATCAACGTGGCAATTATTAAATCAATAAAATAAAATATTGAACAGTAATTACTGTAACAATTATTGAGTAGTGTCTTCTTACGTAAGAATCAATACTCCAAAAATATTGTGCAATACTGTGTGCTACTGTGCAACCACATGTGTTACTGTCATTTAACCATCGGGTATTCCAACAGTGTTAACGGTAACAACTACGCCGTTATTTATAAAAAAAACTCATACGTGTCGTTTTCTTCATCCGACAGTTTTTCCGTTATGTGACCCATAATTGGCTGCTTCATCGTACGAATATTCCCCGACAACAAGAATATTCCACGACCAAACGAATATTCCCCAAAAATAATGAATATTTTATAACCACTTACGTAGTTAAAATTTTTGCGCATTTTACCCATAACTAACCAAATTAATCAAATCCACCCCTTACTATTTTAAAATAATGAATAGAGAAAAATTAATTTTATTTTTAAAAAGTTGGGGTCTTACATTTGCCATTTTTATTGTAAATAAATATGATTAAGAGTGATTTATGTTTAATTTAATATTTGAGAAAAATAATTAATATAATATTTAATACTTTTTGTATATGAATATTAAGATTCGTTATGTAATAATAAGTTTATTTTACGTAAATTTTAATATTTGGGAAGAATAATTATATTTTTTTATGTTAATTTGTACTTTTATGCATGTGATCCCAAGTATAAATTAGGGTTCACATACGACCTAAAGAATTGAATGACAAACAGAAAAGTCAGAAATAAATGTGCGAGACCCGAGAGAAACCTCCACGTGTCCCGAGGCAGAAGACACGTGGAGGCGACTCATTTTGGAAATTGATTAGGGATTAGATTGGTGGCTAGAAGAGCAGGACGATCTGGGCATTACCCTAATGACTAAGGGTAAATTTGGAATTTTCCTGAAGGCATGTGCCTATCACATGACCACTCTCCATAAAATCCTATAAATACTCCTTCCACGTCTCCATTGGGAAGGGGACCTGACATTTGACTCTTGGAACCTTTGGAAGACTAGGAGACTTGGAAATTCTCTCTCAACCCGAAGCACTCAAGAAGGCTCTCTAAATCCTTACTACCCTAACAAGGTTCTCAGATTCTAAGAGTTCTGCCACGTATCGTTAGAGTAATCGCTCACCTGTTCTTCTCCCCTCTTCAATCAATCAATCAATTTCGTACTCTTCGTGGATTTCTCTCCTCCTCAACCAACACGAAACCCTAACCCTAGCAAGGTACGATTTCCTTGCCCACATTTCTTTGGCAACTCTGTTGGGGAGGTGTAGAATTTGTGAAGGGTATGCCCATAACTCGAAGTGGGAGAACAACAGGAAGAGCTTCACCAATAAATAGCATTACCTCACCGGATCCAGTTCCAAGGCAAGCAAGTCAAGCTTTCCAAGGCGTGAATCTAAATCTCGATCAACCCATCCTTGAAGACGCCTCGAAAGAAAGTTCAACATCACCATACATGGCGGATCAACTAATAGCGAATGTCTGGCAGACAGGCGTAGGAAGTCAAATCGAGGAAGAAAGTGGAGAGCAGGCAAATGTTTTGCAACTGGAGATGCTCAAGGCATTGAAGGAAGCACGGGAAGGACAAGGGATGATGATGGCTATAATGCTGGAGATGTATGTAGAGGAAGCAAGAGGAAATGGGAAATTTCCGCCAGCAGTTGATGCAGATTCCCGCTTTTAAGGCCATGTTCCCAGGCAATTCACAAGAAAACAGGCAGGAATGGAGGACAACAAAAATGATAGCAACAATAAGGAGAATCAGACTACACCTCCATTGACGGAGAATCAGTCTGTTCCAATCATCCACTTGGAACCCCAAAACATTGATGATATGCCAAAACCCAGACTGGAAGCAAGCCAGCCTCAGACAAACATCGTCACGACCACTCTCTGTGCATTTTCAAAAGTACAGGTACCAACCATCCCAAGCCATGTCCAACGAACGAGCCAACAAGCACAACCAATGCAAGCTTTACACGATGCAAGTGTGCATCAACCAATTTCTTTACCATACATACTGCCAATGTAGAAATATGTCACAACACCACAGAGAGTTCATACCAAGAGCCAATATATGACAAAAGATGATATGATCGATGTGATCAATCAAATTTACAGGAGGATATCCCAACCTTCAGAGTTGGACTTTACTCCACCTTACCCGACACATATTTGGAGATAACCTTACCCGGCAGGGTATATCGAGCATCCCCCACAATTTCCAAAATATAATGGGGAGAAAAAAAATGCGAGGGAACACATTGCACGGTTCGTGGAGTCGATGTCCCCATGGTTAGGATATGATGAAATGAACAATCAAAATTTGTTGATAAGGGAATTGAACAAGACTTTGATGGATAATACCTTCAGTTGGTACTACAACTTAGAGAAGGGATCAGTCTATGATTGGGATGATCTAATAATATAATTTTTAAGAAATTTTTCTATGTACATAAACAGGTAACCATTGTAGAGCTCATGCGATTCACGCAAAAGCCAAATGAGGAGCTGTCAAATTACGTGGACAGGTTCAGGGCCCAGGCACAGAAGTGTGTAGAGCCAATTGAAGAAAAGAACTTGGTTAGCATATGCAACAATAGTGCTTTAGACGCCTTCAAGCCCAACCTCATTACCAAGGCTTGTGATTCATTTACGACCCTCTCATCTTTTGCACAAGACTTGGGAGGAATCATGACATTTCCCACCAGCCATGCGATGGTTACATGGAAGGGCAAGAGGACAACAACTGTGGTTTTGGCAGATTCTCAGTCAAAACCACAAGGGGGCAAGAGGGAGAAGAATGAGAAATTTGAGCGAAGCAGAGAAAAACATGGGGACAAGTATACCAGAATGTCAGTTCTGGAGGCTATCACATGCACCGAGAAGGCATTCAGGGGCCTGTACAAACAATGGGTTGAGCACAGAGTGGTGAAGCCTCCAAGGCCACGGTTGGTCGTAACGGAAGAGATGAAAAGAAGACCAGACTTCTATGTATACCACCAATATGCAGGACATTCCACTATGGACTGTTACAGTTTGCAGAGGATATACTATGAGAAGCTGGCAGCCGTGGAGATTGAACTAGGAAAAGAAACATGCAACACTATCACCCATGGTGCAGTCCCGGAAGTCAAGAACCCAAATACTGACTCTACCATCGAAGGAACTCTGAACTACAGATACAAGAGTTAATGAATTAAAAATCCACCCAAGATGGTGGTCCACCAAAAATGGTGGTTCAAGTCCTCAGGAGTATCTCTTGCCAAGTAATTGGATGACCAATAGAGGAGTCACAAGAATTGACGAATTAAAAAAAATCCACCCAAGATGGTGGTCCACTCTAAATGGTGGTCAAGTCCTCGTAGACTGCACTTGCCAAGAAATTGGATGACCCAAGTGACGAGCCACCCAATTTCAAGTCCTTGTAGATTGCATTTGCCAAAAAATTGGATGACCCAAGTGACGAGGCACCCGATTTCAAGTCCTCGTAGACTGCACTTGCCAAGAAATTGGATGACCCAAGTGACAAGGCATCTGAGTGTTACACTTTATCATCAAAAGTGAATGAGGCACCTGACTATAAGTCCTCAAACCCAAAAAGTTAAACTTTCAACTTCAAAAGTAATCGAGGCACCTGACTATAAGTCCTCGTAAGTTACACTTTCAACTTTAAAAGTGATTGAGGCACCTGAGTATAAGCCCTCAAGCCCAAAAAATAGAGTTACACTTTATCTCTAAAAGTAGTGAACGTTATGCTTTTTCCAACAAAAGCAAGATTTGTTATATAAAATGTTATGCTTTTCATTAAAAGCAATTTGATTATCAATAAAGTTGTCAAACTTTCACTTATACTTGAATATTTTTTCTAATTTATTAAAAAGAAAAGTATAGATTCGAGTGTTGGTTTGCATAAAATCAAAAAGAAAAAAACATGTTTTCTCTTTAACAAAATTTATGAGGCCTATTGTTGTCGTGGAGTATTAATTTTAAAAACTTAAGATCTAATGTTAAATATTGAGTTTTAAGGAATCATTAAAATTAAAGGCAATAAATATGGATAAAGAAACTATAATTTTATGAATGAAATATATGTAAATGAATTTTCTGATACAGGAAATGGGAAAACTACAAAAAGACTTGATCTAAAGGCCATGCCATATCAAGCTGAAGAGAAGGTATGGCTAAAACATCTAAGTTAACAATGGCGATCTCATGAATCTTAAGATTTACCGCCTTCAGCACCCTGACCTCTTGGGTAGTTGACTCTAAGTCCCGTCGCTGGCACTCTACATCCCGAAGCTTGGACTCTAGATCCCGAGACTTGGCCTCTAATTTTTTTACGGCTTCATCAAGATCTGAGAGTTGTACTGAAAAGCAGTCATCCTCCTCATTTACGAATAGGATCCTTTGAACAAAGTGCAACAATATAAAAATTTGACTTGAAAAGATCCAGCTTAGCACGGAAAGGAGACATATCAACACCAACGACTGCAAGGTCGTCTACATCGCTAAATTGCTTCAAGTCCTCGACTCGCAAAGAGCCTAATGGAAACATCATCATCATCTTCATTCGCATTGGACTTTTCAATGATTTCTTGATTCTGAAGAAGAGAGAAATTTCAAAAGAGAAGAAGAAGGATTAAATTAAAGATTTTCCAAAATATTCAGGGAGAGCTCCTATAGGGCTCGTCTTCCTAGGGTTTTCTGTAAGAACCCAACTTTTTATAAATAAAATTTAATTTCCTCTATTCATTATCTTGAAATAAGAAGGAGTTAATTTGATATAATGCTTTGGTTATGGGTGAAATGTGTAAATTTTGCAAAATAAGCAAGTGGTTATAAAATATTCATTGTTGTCAAGGAATATTCGTTTGGTCGTGAAATATTCTTACTGTCGGGGAAGGTTCGTATGATGGCGCAGCCATTTATGGGCCCCATAACGAAAAACGGTCGAATGAAGAAAATGAAAAGAATGAGTTTTCTAAAAATAACGGTGTATTTGTTACCGTTAACATTGTTGGAATACTCGGTGGTTAAAATACAGTAATACGCGTGGTTTCATAGTAGCACACGGTATTGCATAATATTTTTGAATTATTGATTCTTACATAAGAAGACACTACTCAATAATTGTTACAGTAATTACTATTCAATATTTTATTTTATTTATCCAATAATTGCTACGTTGATATTTTATATTATTGTTGTTTCAATAATTGTCACTACCCATTATTTCCCATTATCGGATCAATAATTCATATTATTTGAATAATATTATTAGATAGCATTGTTGGCAATGTCTAAGGAAGTTCTGTCCAAAGAGAGGGGTTTGGTCACCTAATTGCGTGCCAGTAAGGAGAAATCCTTATCGGAAAGCCCCCTCTTTTTCCTAGGAACGACGTGTATGTCAGTATTGTGATTCTGTAATATTATTTATGAATAATTAATTATTATTTTATATGATAAAGAAATATTTATTTTTATGTGGTTATAAATGAAGGAATTAATTTTGAGGTATTTTATCAGTATTTTTTCGGAATGAATGTATTAAAAATTATCCGTATGTGGATTTCAGACATTTTTTGTTTAAAATTTAGAAAAACTTTCTTCTAAAAAGTTGTAGAGAATTAAATTTCCTATGGAATAAACATGAGATTTGAAAAAAAAAAATTCATAAACGGGCTATTTATTATGAATTATTGAAGTTTCAGAAATAAATGTTTTTATTAAAAACATGTGGGTCCCACTTTTGGTTGTTGTGAAAAAATCTAATTTTTGGTGGGCCCCACTGTGGTGTGCTGAAATTTGCTTCAAAAGTGGCGTGCTTGAAAATTTATTGTCGACGTCGGGATTTTTAATTGTCCCTTTTCATTACTTGTTCTTTGGTGTTCTCATGTTAATGTGAGATTTGTTTGAAAAAACAAGTGAAAAAGGTCCGACATGTATAATGTCGACGATTTGACTTTAAAGAGTCACCAGTTGGTGTATTTAATCTGGTTGCACCTAATGAATGAAAAGGTTTGCACATTGACCCATGTTTGATTTTGACATCGCTAAGCAGTCTGTGAAACCGAGATTCATTGAGGGTTCGGGGGCTTGATTATGCGGGGGGGAAGGTGTTAGGCACCCCCCGACATCCGTGTTGCCACGGTGACCGCCACTCTTCAAAGAAACTGTTATATGAATGAGTGTGTGTGTGTGTGTGTGTGTGTATGTGGATCAATGTGCAATTATTTGGAAGTAGTGTTATGCCTTGTTCCCACCTATATACATAGGGTTTGAATTTTATAGAAAAATTCAGTTTTAAGCAAGATATAGCAATGAAGTTTTATAAAAAAGAGGTTTTTCAAACCCTGTGCTCAATAGTAATTGAGGCCTTTGATACTTCCATTTTATTACTTAATGTTCGGCTTGTTTGTTTTTATTCTCAAGATGTGAAGCATCTCAATGTGAAAATAATATAAAGATCTTCAATTCCTCACGAGCATAAATGACCATCCAAGGAAACTCCAGCACTGTAAAATAATGTACAAGCTGCTTACAGCTAAAAAACGTCCATCACGGGAACCGAATCTAGATTCATCATTCTGAATCTGTAAGATCACATGATTCCTAGGCTCACAAGATACTGCAATTGATAGGGAAAGCAGTAAGCAGTTATATATATATATAAGCTGTAAATATATATATATATATATATATATATATATATATACTGAAATGATAGCCACCACGAATTATTCTCCATGGGGAATCAAACAACATGCAAATATATATAAAAGCGGTAAATATATATATATGGACATGATCCGCCACCACGAATTATTCTCAATGGGGGGTCAGAAAAGTAAATAAAGTTGTAAATGTGATCAGCTTCACGAAGTGAACTCCAGGCGGGACGGAATGTAAATAAAGCTTTAAAAACGATCACAGTCACGAAGTGAACTCCAGGCAGGACGAAAATGTAAAGAAAGCTGTAAAAGGCCACGAAGTGAACTCCAGGCCTGACAGAAATGTAAATATATATATATATATATATGTACAAATATATATATATATATATAAAAGTAGTAAACGCGCCTGATGTGAATCCAGGCTCATCGGATATGTCCGATGCAAAGAATTATATATATATATATATATAAAAGCGAGTAAATGCACCGGATGTAAAATCCGGGCTCATCAGATATGTCCGACAACGATTATATATATATATATATATAAAAGCAATTAAATGCTAGGATGTAAAATCTAGGCTCATCGAATGTAGTCGACAACAGATATATATATATAAATATATATATACAAAAGCAAATAAACACTCCAGACCGAAGTCTAGGCTCAATCGAGGCATAACTCAATAATGTTAGTCCATATATAAGAAATATATACATATATTAGTATATATACAGACAGAAATAAAAACCACGGACAGAAGTCCGGGCAAACACTCTCACGCGACTCTCAATGTGTGCAACAGTGTGTAATAGTAGAAGAAAGAAGCTTTCAAGAATATAAGAAGGCTTACAGTGGACTGCCAAAGTAGACTTCTTTGACTTTAAATGTATGAACACTCAGCTTCTGCTAGATAAAAAGTATCTATATATGAGCTCACTAGTGTTTAAAGAAAAGGAAACTCTCAAAAGATGTATATGCAGAGCTAAATGGACAGGGCTTCCTCTCCTTTTTCTCTCTCCTCCTCCTTTGAAATGGCTGACCCCAAGCCTCATATTTATAGACTGATGGCCACAGGTCTACCTGCGGCTGGTCGTGGTGGGCCCAGGCCTTGCAGGTCTCATCGTCTCATAGTACGTGCACTCGCGTACTGTAATGTCCAATCAAACTTGCAGAACTTCAATCCTAGCATCCAATCGAAGCGTATCTGTACTTCTTCGGACTGCTGGTGTCGAGAATTACATAATGACATGGATTAGAGGTTGTACGAAGTCATGAAGAGGGGTCCTTGCCCATGGTCTTCAAGCTTCAAATTCTATCCAAAGTACTGCCACACGTAATAGTCACTCGGGATTGTCATTCCTCGGTTATTTGGGACATTGTTGTATGTATGTATGTCTGAAATGTTGAGACGACGTGCCATTTGTCGGACGAACAAGATGATGTTTGACTCTTTGCCGGAGTTATCGCCGGGTTGAGTTGAAAATAGACGTTGCTCAGGGTTACAGCTGAGATTGGACTACTTGTTGGTATGCTACGATATCATCTTGTTACTGTTATGAGATGATGTTGGTGACTCCTCACCGGGGTTATCATCGGTTTAAGCGAAAGCGAGCGTTGCCGTGGTTACTGGTGAGATTGGATCGCTTGTTTGTGTGCCTCTTGTCATCGTGATTGAAGCTGGTCGCGACACGGTTGAAACAAGCAATTAGGAGTTATCACGGAATCGCGATGGCATCCCTTGGGGTTATCACCAAGGATGGGATTGTTACTCCCAGTGTTGTTTCTGGGATTGGAACTGAACGTCGCGGTGTTATTGCCGAAACAGGACTGTCCTCTCCGGTGTTGTTGTCAATCTTTTGATCTGCATATCTCGGGGTTATCTCCGAGATTAGAAATGACGTGCCCGATGTGTGTTCCGGGTTTGGAACCAATGCTCCTGGTTTGTGTTCCGGGTTAGAGCTGAACTTTCGGTAGTATTCGATATTGTTGTAAACTGTCTTTTAGGGTTATCTCCAAAAGACGAATCTACCCTCCTGTAATGTTAGTAATAGGAGTGCAGAAAATTTCGAGGGTCTAGATTTATAAAATATTATTTTATTAAATTTTAGTCTACTTTGGCGTTCTAGCATTTTCCTATAAATAGGGTGCTTAGTTAGAATTAAAAATCACACTAGAATCATAAGTTTTCTCTCTCTATATTATCGAACATATTTTTGTGAGTGTTTAGATACTTTGAGACTTGCTATTCAATGCAAGTTTCCTTCAGCACTATATCCGATATTTCAGCCAGAAGTACTGTTCTTTTGAGGTAAGGGATGTTATTTTCTTCGTAAATGATGTTATTCTTTCAATATTATTATACTGAAATATTGGTATAAATTTTATTGTGAAATTTTGACCTTTTCGTGTCGGGGTTACTATTCACGTATATGGTACTATTTACGAATACGACACTATTATCGAAAAAATGAAATTTCTCTTCTTTGTCCAAGATGTCTATTTATGTTACTATCTTTGATTGTATCCATATTTTGATCTTCATTCTTGAATTTTACTCCACTATGGTTTATTATGGAGTGTTTTTGAACGTGGATAAATCGAAGTACGAATCCCTAATCTTTGTTCTTTTGTCTCACTGGATTCGTTTCTTAAAAATATTTTTCATCATCCCCAATCCTAAATGATGATATAACTGAATATCTTTGGCCTGTAGTGCAAAGATGAATGATTACCTGATGAATATCTTTGGCACGTAGTGCAAAGATGAACAGGTGTTGAGATGAACATGACCAACTGGTGATACGGATGAATATCATTGGCCCGTAGTGCAAAGATGAATATTTATTTCAAGATGTATATTGATTGATGTTACGGGGATAAAATATTAATGATGGACTTTTAATGTGAGACCCCAGATTTTATCAATAAAGATTTAAATTTTGTCGAAATAATTTTATAATATTATGGTGTGAATTTAAGATAATATTATAGTTGTGGGTAGTATTTATAAATTTTGCAAAGTATGCAAGTGGTTATATTATATTCGATTGGTCGGGGAATATTCGGTTTAGGGGAATATTAGATAACTGGCTCAATCATTGGTGGACCCCACAACAGAATTATTGTCGGATTAAGAAAACGACAAAAATATTTTATTGAAATAACGACGGAAGTTTTACCGTTGATACTGTTGAACTACTCGGTAGTAAAAGTACAATAATACGTGTGGTTGCATAGTAGCACACGGTATTGATTATTGATGCTTATGTGAGAAGTCACTCAGTTTGATTCCATTATTGTCGATTAATAATATGAATTATTATAGCGATAATGACGTTTTGTTTTATTCGTATTATTAACGTAATAAAATAGAATACTTTATTAAAGTTATTCTATAAATAGAATATATTATATTTTATTATGCATAGTGTTTTGCATAGTGTTTTGCATAGTGTTGCATAGTGTTTGCATAGTAAAATATTTTTATATAAATAGAATATATGATATTTTATTTAAAAGATTTTGCTTTAAATATGGACCGTCAGATTAAAGTAAATCAATCTGGACCGTTCATGGATTAATTACTATGCATTCTATTTTCCTATAAATAGAAGCTCATTCCTTCATTATTTTCTTACTTAATTCTTTGAAACTACAGAGAGAAAACTATAGAGAGAAAGAAGAAAAGTATTCGCTACTTCACTTTGCCAATATTAGGTTCTTTTAAGGTAGGGAATATTATTTTTTGTACCGTAAGGGTGTTATTCTTTCTTATTCATGAAGAGAACTTCATTATTCCATTCATTATTATTACATTGGAATAACTTTTGTAAAAGTGGCATACCCTATACATAACCTTTGTATCACATGGTATACCCTATACTCGGTGAAATCCTTATATTATTCCATTCTTATTTATTACATTGGAATAACTCTGTATACGTGGAATCCCCTATACTTGGTGATCTTCTTACATTATGACATTCTTCTATTATTTTGTTGGAACATCCACATTTATGTGTTTTACAGGAGGACTGGTTCCGCTTTTATTATTACGTTAGAACATCATGCTGTGTTTTTTACAGGACTGGTTAAAATCTTTATCATTACGTTAGAATATCTATATCGTGTGTTTTACAGGATCCGGTTCCATCTTTATTATTACATTGGAACATCACGCTCGGTGTGAATTTCACACGACTTTGGTTAGATTATTATTACATTGGAATAACTCATCATGCGCAATACCGCATGCATGGTGATTTCTTTTGTTATTCCATTCTTTATTATACCCAAGTTGGTTAAAACTTTGACTTCTATACTCCATGAAATTAGTAGAATATCCTTGATATTTTGCGTTTCATCCAAAGATATCTTTTCATGGAAATATTCTTACGATCATTCTTGAATTTTACTCTACAAAACAAAGATCATGTTGACAATTTGGACGTTAATAATTCTGGATAAAATAATTCTTGAACTTGTTTTATTGAATTGTTATGTCATTGTCATCATACTCATGTTATATTATGTTATCTTTGGCTTACGTGCATAGATGAACTTAGTATGATTATGACCGAGGATCTTTCTAAGTATAATCATGGCTTGTTATAAATGATGTGACAAAAGTCCTCGTGGGCTGTAATGTCTGATGATGGATAGTTTTGGTATGATTATGACCGAGGGTGATTCGGTATAGTCATGACCATTGATAATTTGATGAAAATCCTTGGCCAAGTGGTACAAGGATGAATAGATATTGTGGTTTATTCATTAAACCGAGTCTTAGTGATAAAAATTTATGAAAACCTTTTAAAACCTAAAAGATAGTAGACTTTATTTTCTACTTGACTCTTTTAATGGATTGCGTATATTCATTGCAGATTAAACTGGTTGTCTATTGTATTTTATCGGTTTAACATCATGTTGAAGGCTAATGATAATTTATTACGCATTATCTTAGTCATAATATTTCTTCTTTGGGCTAGTTGAGCTCACCCTTTCTTTCTTTGTTCTCTTCAGGAAATGAGAACATACCGGAGGAACAGTCGGGGAACGGAGTAATGGTCGAGAGGATAGCATTAGTAGTCCTCACTATTCTGTGAAATAGTGTGATAATAATTGTAATGAGGACACCTTTTGAGTTTGTATAATATCTAGTAGACAATATTTGTATTCAAACTCACAGTTTTGTTGTATTGTACAAGACAGTTATATTAGTAAGTTTGTATTTGTATTTATGTACCATGTAAGTGGCGACCCAAGATGGGTGACGTATACCTAATTTTGGGGGCGTCACAGTTGGTATCAGAGCTTAGGGATGTGATCCCTGGCTAAGATGTGAGATAAGAACTAGGAGGGGAGAGACGGGGAATTCCTTCGCTAATATGACCTACCTAAGTTTATTTGTTATTTAATTGGTCGGTCAGAGTATAGGGATAATATTTGATATATTAATTAACCCTTGTGTTGTGGCAGTGTTTGGAAATGGCAAATTTGAAAATATTCACAATGGAGTGAATGTGGTAGTTGTGACACCTTTAATCACTAATCGAGTTAATGCGAGGTCGAGACGAAGAACAAATTAGAGATATCCACGTAGTGAATGAAGAACTAATTGTTGCACCCGAGCTAGTTGCAGAGGTAGCAGCTGAGAGTGAGGAAGAAGAGGAAGAAGAGGAACCTGAGGAGAATGTATTAAAGATATTATATGATCAAAATGTAGAATTACAAAATCGTATTCATGAGTTAGAAGAACAGGTTGAAGAACGACAGGCGATCGTGGAGCAGAGAGATGTAACGATTCAAAATTGTGTTTCCCGATATGTGATGCTCGAACAAAATCACGCTTTGGCACAGTGTAAGATATTAAAGTTAGAATCTGAGAATTCAAATATCAAGGATCAGCTGAAAGAAGAAATAACGGAACGAGTGAGAATGAAGGATGCGTGGGTAAAAGCCGCACGACATGTTGATATTGTGGAAAGAGATGTTCGATCTATAAAGAGAAGATTTAATGATGATTTGAGGAAGACGCGTGCAGCAAAGACCAACAACACAAGAACAAATTCTAGGGGAGGAGAACGACCACCAGTTAGATGCTACAGATGCGGAGAGGAGGGACATATAAGGCCAAACTGTTCAAGGCCTTCCAAGGTATGTTTTAGTTGTGGAAAAGAAGGTCACATAGCTCGATTTTGTCCTGTAGCGAAATCAAGTCTAGCTGGGACAGGGGCACCAAAGGTGGATACGGACAAAACAAAGTCGGTGGTTTTAGGAAGAGCAATTTTTGACATCTCATGGAAAGAGTAACCCGAACGAAATTATCACGGGTATGTTAGTCATAAACTATTGCAAAGTCTATACCGTGTTAGATACCAGTTCTACTCACTCTTTTATTACACCTAGTTGTGTGCAATGTTTGAAGTTAACTCCGGAGAAGTTAGACTTTGATATATTTGTTTAAACTCAGTTGAGAGAAACCTTCGTTACCTCCACTATTTATAAATCTTGTTTTAAATAAACATTTTCACGTTACTTGTCAATCTTATCTTTTTGAAAATATTTGCCTTTGATGTGATTTTAGGAATCAATTGGTTAACTACTCATCATGCTTTTCGTAAGGTTGTTAGCTTTTATATTCATAACCAACTTGTTGTGCGAATTCAAGTAACCAAACTACTAAAGTCAATTATTGTCATATCAAGCCATAAGTAAGGAGCCCCGAACCTTTCGTTGTTGACTTCTTTGTGTGGAATGCACTGAAGCCAGACTTTCTGTAGGCGACATCGTGAATGAAGATGGCAAGTTTATAGGCATCATTGTGAGGTGCTATCTAGGTTAAGGGATAGAAGTCACAGTTGGTATCAATGTGACGTACTATCCAAGTCTTGGATGAGAGTCACAGTTTTGAATGATATTTCTATTATTAATAAATTTCCTGGCGTATTCTTGAAGACTTCTTAGCCTACTTAGAGCATGAAATTGAATTTTGTATTGACCCCAGTACAAAACTCATTTCTTAAACCCTCAAATATTTCTTCAACTAAAATGAACAGTTTACGTGGTTTATGATGAAAGTCATAATAAAAGCATTGGACTAATGAAAATCATGGGTATTCGTGGTATTAGTAAGTGTTATGATAAGTTATGTTGGTTAGTATGTGAAAACATGAAAGTTTCTTAGAAATCACAAAGAGTTGAAAATCATATTTTGGTGAAAAACGTAACATGAAATTCAATTAACCAAATCTCTTATTATATTTTGAATTTTTGAGTGTGGTCAAGTCCTAGAGTTAGATCTATGAGTTACCTAACTAAGCCAAGTGGAATTACTGGAAAAGGTGTTGTAGATTTTTGTGTGGACTGAATTTAGCAAAAGAGTCCAAAGCTGCAAATTACAAAAACGCTACTGCCCAGAAACTTTAAGGGGCTGTTTCGGCCACTAAATTTATGTGAAAAATTCTGGCCTTTTGGGACATGAAAATATATGTTATAAAGTACCTCCTGTCCAAAAATGAGCTCATTCTGACTTAAAATGAACAAGTTATGACCATTTCAATATTTAGGTTTTTTTGACGAAAAATGCTATAAGCGGAGTTCTATAACTCCGATGACCATGAAATTTAAATCGAGGCTCACATTAACATGTGTAAGGTCCTTCCAAGATTTGGGAATTTTGGAGTTAAACTTGAGGTAGCTAATTTCTTAAGGAATTAATTAGAAATTGATTTTGAAAAATAGTAAATGAATTTTAAAAATTCCGAGAAAAATATATTTTCATCATGGGACTATATTATGCTAAATCCCAGAAAAGAAATATTTTTGGGACTGATTTGGTATTTTCATGAAAATAGTTTAATTACTGAACATATGAGTTAAATATGTTATGTGAAGTAACAAAGTTGAAAATAGGATTTTATGGCTAGAGAATCCTATATAGTAGTATATGCATATTTTTTGATGAGGATTTGATAATTGGTGATGATATCTTATGAGTAAAGGCGGTTTTGAAATGATTAAATGCATTATATGGTAAAGCGTAAACAATTGAGATAAATTGTTTATAAATTTAAGAAATATGGTTATAATATTAATGATATTAGATTATGAGATTATTAAGTGATTGATAACATGGGGATATTTCTTGAATCTCGGATAAATTATATTATAAATGTTTAATATTTATCCTTTATCTCATTTGATTGATTCTTTATATCATTATCCTCATGCTTATATTGTGTTGAAAGTCATCGTATTTTGTAGTGCATAGATGGACTTGGTATGATTATGACTGTGGATTGTTGGTATAATCATAACCGTAATTGAATACACGATTATCTTTGGCAGTAGTGCATGGATAATTTGTGGTCGTGATACTAATGAATACACGATTATCTTTGGTAGTAGTGCATGGATAATTTGTGGTCGTGATACTAATGAATACACGATTATCTCTTTGGTAGTAGTGCATGGATAATTTGTGGTCGTGATACTAATGAATACACGATTATCTTTGGTAGTAGTGCATGGATAATTCGTGGTCGTGATACTAATGAATATCCTTGCTTTTGTAGTGGTGGATGATTCAATGATATGGATTAATTATTGAGCTAAGTCTCAGCAATGAAATATTAATTCATGGATGTGGTAAAAGTCATCTTTGGTCGTAGTGCATTGATAGACTTGGTATGATTATGACCATGGATTATTCGGTATAATCATGATCAGATTGAAAACACGAATATCCTTGGCCAAGAAGTGCATGGATAATTCGTGGTTGTGATACTATTAAGTTTGCATCTCAAAGATTATTGGTTTTACTGTTTGTATATCTTTAGCTTTGTAGTGCAAAGATGAATTGTTAATGAATATCTTTGGTGGATTCGAAGATGAATTTAATATTTTTAACGATAAAGGTATTCAAGGTATCCTCACCTCTTATCATACCAGTACGCACCCTAATTTTGAGGGCAAAATTCCATAAGGAGGGAGATTGTGAGACCCCTGATTTTATCAATAAAGATTTAAATTTTGTCGAAATAATTTTTTAATATTATGGTGTGAATTTAAGATAATATTATAGTTGTGGGTAGTATTTATAAATTTTGCAAAGTATCGCAAGTGGTTATATTATATTCGATTGGTTGGGGAAATATTGGTTTAGCAGGGAATATTAAATGACAACTACTCAATCATAGTGGACCCCACAATGTAATTATTATTTCGGATTAAGAAAACATCAAAATATTTTATTGAAATAACGGCGGAAGTTTTACTGGTTGATCTTTGTTGAACTACTTGGTAGTAAAAAAGTACAATAATACGTGTGGTTGCATAGTACACACGGTATTGATTATTGATGCTTATGTGAGAAGTCACTCGGTTTGATTCCATTATTGTCGATTAATAATATGAATTATTATAGCGATAATGACGTTTTGTTTTATTCAGTATTATTAACGTAATAAAATGTAATACTTTATTAAAGTTATTCTATAAATAGAATATATTATATTTTATTATCGCATAGTGTTTTGCATAGTGTTTTGCATAGTGTTGCATAGTGTTTGCATAGTAAAATGTTTTTATATAAATAGAATATATGATATTTTATTTAAAAGATTTTGCTTTAAATATGGACCGTCGATTAAAGTAAATCAATCTGGACCGTTCATGGATTAATTACTATGCATTCTATTTTCCTATAAATAGAAGCTCATTCCTTCATTATTTTCTTACGAATTCTTTGAAACTACTAGAGAGAGAAACTATAGAGAGAAAGAAGAAAAGTATTCTCGCTACTTCACTTTGCCAATATTCGGTTCTTCTAAGGTAGGGAATATTATTTGTTGTAATACCCGTAAGGGGTGTTATTCTTTCTTATTCATGAAGAGAACTTCGTTATTCCATTCATTATTATTCTCTTAGAATAACTTTTGTAAAAGTGGCATACCCTATACATAACTTTGTATCACGGCAGATACCCTATACTTCGGTGAAATCCTTATATTATTCCATTCTTATTTATTACATTGGAATAACTTGTATCTGTGGAATCCCTATACTTGGTGATCTTCTTACATTATGACATTCTTCTATTATTTTGTTGGAACATCACATCTCGCATGTGTTTTACAGGGACTGGTTAAAATCTTTATTATTCGTTGGAACATCCTGCTCGTGTGTTTTACACCGCACTGGTTCGCTCTTTATCATTACGTTGAATATCCTATCTCGTGTGTTTTACACCGGATCGGGTTCCATCTTTATTATTCTGTTGGAACATCCCGCTTGCGGTGAATTTCACCGACCGGTTCCGTTATTATTCTCATTGGAATAACACATACATACGCGGGCAAGTACCGCATGCATGGTGATTTCTTTTGTTATTCCATTCTTTATTATACCCAAATTGGTTAAAACTTTGACTTCTATACTCCATGAAATTAGTAGAATATCCTCGATATTTGCGTTTCATCCAAAGATCTTTTCATGGAAATATTCTTCCGATCATTCTTGAATTTTACTCTACAAAACAAAGATCATGTTGACAATATGGACGTTAATAATTCCTGGATAAAATAATTCTTGAACTTGTTTTATTGAATTGTTATGTCATTGTCATCATACTCATGTTATATTATGTTATCTTTGGCTTACGTGCATAGATGAACTTAGTATGATTATGACCGAGGATCTTTTTCGGTATAATCATGGCTTGTTATAAATGATGTGACAAAAGTCCTCGTTGGCTTCGTAATGTCAAATGATGGATAGTTTTTGGTATGATTATGACCGGGGTGATTCGGTATAGTCATGACCATTGATAATTTGATGAAAATCCTCGCCAAGTAGTACTGAGGATGAATAGATATTGTGGTTTATTCATTAAACCGAGTCTTAGTGATAAAATTTATGAAAACCTTTTAAAACCTAAAAGATAGTAGACTTTATTTTCTACTTGACTCTTTTAATGGATTGCATATTCATCATAGATTAAAAGCTGGTTGTCTATTATATTTTATCGGTTTAACACTTTGTTGAAGGCTAATGATAATTTATTCGCATTATCTTAGTCATAATATTTCTTCTTGGGCTAGTTGAGCTCACCCTTTCTTTCTTTCATTGTTCTCTTGTGAAATGAGAACATAGCTGGGACGAGTCGGGGAACGGAGTAATGGTCCAGAGGATAGCATTAGTAGTCCTCACTATTCTGTGAAATAGTGTGATAATAATTGTAATGAGGACACCTTTTGAGTTTGTATAATATCTAGTAGACAATATTTGTATTCAAACTCACAGTTTATGTTGTATTGTACAAGACAGTTATATTAGTAAGTTTGTATTTGTATTTATGTACCATGTAAGTGGCGACCCAAGATGGGTGACGTATACCTAATTTTGGGGGCGTCACATTTAAATTCATAGATGATAGTAGATTTCATTCTCTACTTAACTCTTCTAATGAATTGTTATTTCCGCTGCGAATATTGATCTAAAACTGGTTATCCATTATATTTTATCTGATTTATTAAAGGAAAAAGATAATTTATTCTACATTATATTAGTCATAATATTCTTTACTGGGCTAGTTAAGCTCACGTTTTTCCTTTTTGTTCCATTTTTCTTCTCAGGAGGCGAGAATATAGCGAGGAACGATTCGGGGTGTGGAGTGATGGGTCCAGTCTATTGTTTTTGCAATCCTCACTATTTTGTAAAATAGTGTATCAATAATTATAATGAGGACTTATTTGAGTTTGAATATTGTCTAGATGACAATATTTGTATTTAAACTCACAGCATATGTGTTGTCGTATTTTGCACGACAATTATATTAATGAAGTTGTAGTTATTTCTGTACCATGTATTTGGCGACTCAGAATGGGTGATGTATACATATTTTGGGGGCGTCACATTTTCCTCCTAGAGGTTCCCTCTCATAGGACTTTCATTTTCGAGACTTGCAAAAAAAAAATTAATAATAAGCTCTGCGAATTATTTAGAAACTTGAATCAAGACTTCAACACTTGAAACATTTTACGTGATCATCCCACCAAAGGCGTGAGTCACGTGCAGGGGGGAAAATGCTTACCAGTAGATGGCATAGACATCCTCTAGATTAGGGGTATTGAATTCCCCAGGCAGTGACGAATGTGGATGTAGAGGAGCACCAAAGTGAATTTAACATGGTAAGAGCATCATGGTTCTGTTTGCGGGGAAAGTCCCTGTATAGTTGAATGCGACGAAGAATGTCAGCCCTCTCTTTACTTTATCCACATAATCACATTGCCAAGTGTCTCGTTGGTCCAATGCTGCCATCCCTAAAGGCGACTAGATGAATCAGACAAAAGCGAAGGGGATTGAAAGGGTACTCACCTCGTGTTCCTCTATGCATATGTGGGGAATGCGATCGGAAAGGGGAAAGTCATACCAAGATTTACAAGTTGCTACATATAGAAACAAGTCTTCTCTGACAAGTCATGTCTGGATGGTTATAAGCCTGAACTTGCTCCCGAAAGACGTCGGAAGGACCAAAAGAGGGGAGCCCTTCCCCAATTACTGAGGAATGGGGCCTCCTTGACAGATTCTGGGTCTGCAGAATGTTTAATGGAGACCGAGGGCCTGCAAGCAAGAAGAATTCAGGAGAAGGGCTCTAAATAGCAAGGAAAGGATGGAAAGGAAAGCATTTGAACTTGAGTTTTTATCATAGCAAAGAAGGAAATCTGAAATTTAAGCTTAAAAACACCTGAAAGAAGAAGTAAAAAAGAGCACGAACATTAGAAGCCATTCAAATAAAAAAGGGTAGAGGAAGAACGAAAAAATGTGAAGGAGGAGGCCACTAAGTTTGGTCACCCTAGGGTTTGGCCCCTTGGGTTTAGCCACCTAGGGAGCTCTTCCCCTCTTACATTTAACTTCTCCTTGCTCATTGAATCAACCGCTTGGGATAAATGATACTTCGCCGTGAAAAACAAAATTTATGGTCTTCTTTGAGAATATTCAGAGAAAAAGTCAAGATCCTATTAAGGTGAAGTGACCCTTTCTTTGAGAATATCCGAGCCAAGATCCTTATTAAGGTGAAATGGCCCGGAATAGATGGTTTCTTGTTGCGGTGTTGCTTTTTTCTTTGAAAATATTCGAGCCAAGATCGTTGTTTGGGTGAAATGGCCCAGAATAAATTCTTCCTTGTTGTGGTGTTGCCTCTTTTCTTTGAGAATATTCGAGCCAAGATCCTTGTTAAGGTGAAATGGCCCGGAATAGATACTTTCTCCTTACGATATTATTTTTCTTGGAGAATATCCGAGCCAAGATCCTTGTTAAGGTGAAATGGTCCGGAATAGATGCTTCCTCTTTTCGGTGTCGCCTTTTTTTTTAGAGTATCCGAGCCAAGATCCTGTTAAGGTGAAATGGCCCAGAAACGAAACACTACAATCAGCTCAAAAGAAAATAAATCTATGAAGCAATCAGAAAGAATTAAAAAAAAATAAAAAAATTATGAAGTTCGAGCCGCCTGAACCATTAAGGAGTTTTGATCCAACATACTGATGCTGCCTTCGGGAATTTTGATCCGTGACTACAACCGAGATTAGCACGTAATTTGGGGTCACTAATTTATGCCTATTGATATGGGACAAATAAAGGCTGTGTACATCTTACTTTGTTAACATAAGCCTGCAATACTAGCCATTATCAGAAGCCTAGAAACCACCATATATTAATATGATATATATGTATATATATATATATATATATATATATATATATATATATATATATATATATCATCAAAACAAAATTGGAAGATACAACATAATTCCCCCTGACCCTCTGACGTTAAGATGATGGAAGAGAACAAAGATAGTCAATTATCTGTCTGGCACATGAATGTCAGTAGCTTATTGTTGCGCTTTGTCGCTCCATAAAAAGATTGATACTCCACTGAAAATTAGAGATTAGGGCATCCCATATTAAAATGTCTCTAATAAGCTGAAGATGAGGGATAATTGTATATTATCACAGCCTCAATTTATGGGTCAAATATGAAACATAGCTAAGTTTTTTTGTTATTTTATTACCGTCAATCACTAGTCGGTGTAATATATATATATATATATATATATATATATATATATATATATATATATATATAATTAAAAATATATATTATGAAAACAAATATTCTATTCCTAAATAGAAATGATTTGATTTTGTTTTCAAAATAATATGAATGATTTGATTTTATATAAAGAAAGATTTTATTTTCCAAAATAAAATAATATTTTATTTACATAGTAATATATATATATATATATATATATATATATATATATTATTAAGGAAACAAAGATTGAGCAGGATTTGGGGAAGATTTTCAAGATATCTTGGGAGAGCTCTCCTAAGGGTCCCATCTCCAAGGATTTTTTTATTTTCAAGACTTGCAAGATCGAGTTCCACAGATTGTTCAGAAATTTGAAACAGGACTCAAAGACTCGAAGTAATTTGCATGATCGCAACTCCAAAGGTGTGACTCACGTGCAGGGGGAAAATGTGATCCCAAGTACAAATTAGGGTTCACATACGACCTAAAGAATTGAATGACAAACAGAAAAGTCAAAAATAAATGTACGAGACCGGAGAGAAACCTCCACGTGTTCTGAGGCAGAAGACACATGGAGGCGACTCATTTTGAAAATTGATTGAGGGATTGGATTGGTGGCTAGAAGGGCAGGACGATCTGGGCATTACTCTAATGACTAAGGATAAATTTGGAATTTTTCCGAAGGCATGTGCCTATCACATGACCACTCTCCAGAAAATCCTATAAATACCCCCTTCCACTCCATTGGGAAGGGGACCTGAATTTTGACTCTTGGACCTTTTGGAAGACTAGGAGACTTGGAAATTCTCTCTCAACCCAAAGCACTCAAGAAGGCTCTTTGAATCCTTGCTACCCTAACAAGGTTCTCGGATTCTAAGAGTTATGTCACGTGTCGTTAGAGTAATCGCTCACCTATTCTTCTCCCATCTTCAATCAATCAATCAATTTTGTACTCTTCATGGATTTCTCTCCTCCTCAGCCAACACGAAACACTAACCCTAGCAAGGTACAATATCCTTACCCACAATGCGTATTAAAATTTTACTTTTTAATTACATAAAATATATTTGAATGTATATTATGTAAATTTTAATCTTTAAGAAAATTAATTAGCAAAAAGTGTACGACTTTATTTTCTTGATAAAATAAATATTTATTATTATTTGATAAATATGTTATTTATTGCACAAATTCATAATTTAATTAATTAGACCAAGTTAAGTAAAAATTATAACATATAAATTTATATTTAGTGGATATATTAAACATTATAACTTGAATGGTATATTAGAAATTATATTAAAAATATTTTTTAATATTAGTTGGTCAATCAAACTAGGAGCAGTGAAATTAGTGTGGAAATAGTGTAATCCTAAAAATAGATTTGTGTAGTAAGTTCTAAGGCGCTCGCATATCCATCCCATTTTAAAAAAAAACCTCATTTGCAAAATTTGTAATTACAAATTTTTTTATATATTTATGATTGAAATTAAAAAACATTAATTTGATAATGGTTAGTCCGGTTATATGAATATAAAATTATATGAAGAAGTTAAAGGGTATATATCGTCTATTATATTATAATTAACAAATACTTTGTTTTCATAGACTAAATTATTTTAAACAAATAAGGAGGGTGTATTCAATTAAGATTTTTAAAGACTTTTAAAGTTTGGTTGTATTCAATCAAGATATTTAAAGAGTTTATAAAAGTTTACTGGTATTCAATTACAACTTTTGTAATGTCTTTAAAAGTTATGTGGTATTAAATTGAGACTTTTATAAAGTCTATAAAAGTATTTTGATATTCAAAAAGTCATAGATTTTTTATATTTCTATCAAATAATAGAGTTTGACTGACTTTAGAAGAAAAGTTATAGAGTAAATCTTTGGGTACATCCAACCTACTAATAATAATTTACCGAATGCAAGAAAGTATGTCGATTTGTGGTTTTTTTTTTAAATTCTATTCCTCTTTCTCCTTAGAATATCAGTGAACTCCCTCCTTTTCTCCTACGGTGAAATCTGATCATTCTCCTACAACTCCCTCTATGGCTCACTCCTTGGCTCTTTGTCCAAACTCACTCGCCTCCGTCAGCTCAGCCTCTCCGGTTACTCTTCTCCGATCAAATACAGGATTCACACGACTCCCTCTCTTTCCTCCTATGTTTCACTCCAAACAATAATTAATATATGAAACTCTAATAAGGTAAACCCTTTTTTGAGTAATTTCTACTTACAATTGACGATATTGTTTCATTTGGATTAATTGATTTTCTTCCAAGATTTCTTGTCAATTTGAGTTTCTTCTTTGTGTTTCTTATGTAATTTAGGTTTAATTGGGTTCTTCATAATCTTCACTTTATTACCCAAAAGAAGATGAGGGTTTTTAAATTATCTTAGTCATCTCTACTTTGTGTATCATTACAATTTAATTTGGGTTTCTTGTCAAATTTTTTATGGTACTCTTTTATTATTGTTTTTCTCAATGTGTTTTGTCTTTAAGGTTTTTTTTATGATTGCTGTTAATAATTTGTATTGTTATGTAACATAGATTTCTGATTGGCTTTTAAATACATAAAATGCAATGCATTGCTTCAGTTCATATTGGCTGACTATTCAGTTTTTAGTTATGTAGTTAAGATTTACAAGCTTGCAAAAAGTTTGAAATAAGAAGAAAAATAAAAAAGAAATAATTATTTGTCGAATTGTTTTTTTTTTCTTCAGTAATCAATGTTCATGTTGTGTGAAACTAAAAAATATTTTTTATCTTTTTCGTTTAGATTGTTTGCTGTTGTGGACACTTTTTGTACTTGTTTCAAGGCCACATTGAAAATCTACCAATGGAATCAAAAATAGATATTAGCTCTAAAAATATGGATATTGACATAGATGACCCGTCAAACAACGAATGGGATGATAAAGTAGAAGAGAATGGAAAACAGAATAATCAAATAGTGGAAGAGCCCAAATTACATATGGTGTTTGACAATGTTGATGAGGTTTATGAATACTATAGAAAATATGGTGCACAACAAAGATTTGGACTGACTAAAAGAAGTAGTAGAAAATTGGACGGAGTGGTTAAATACTTCACAGTTGTATGTCACAAATATGGAGAACCAAAGAAGAACTCAAAGATTACTCTAAAACTGCATCTGATTATTAAAGCAAGATGTAAGGCTAAGATTTGTGCCAAGTTATTGAATGATGGAAAATGGGGTATAGCCACTTTGGAGCTTGCACATAATCATGGTTTAAGTCCAAGTAAATCTCGTTTTCACCGGTGTAATCGGCATGTGACCTCTTATATAAAGAGGAGACTTGAGCTAAACAATGATGCTAGGATACCAATGAATAAAAGTTATAATTCAATTAGAATTGAGTGTGGAGAAAATAGAATTCCTTGTTTAAAGAAAGACTGTGAAAATTATATGGGAAACTTAAAAAAGCTAAGGCTTGCTAAGGGTGATGCTAGTGCACTTCAAAATTATTTTGCTAAAGTTAAAGCAGTGAATTCTAACTTTTTCTATGTGATAGACCCGGATGGAATCTTATGTAAGCATATAGTTAAGGTACTTCATTTTGAAAGGTTTATATTTACCGTTCCAACGAAATACATTTTGAGGAGGTGGAGAAAGGACATAAAGCGACGTCATACTAAAGCTAAAGTCACTTATAATGTTTGAAAAGACACGAAATCGGGACAGAGATATGAGAAGGTGTGCAATACTTTTTTCAACGTTGCGGATATTGCATATGACACTCAAAAAAGATGTGACCAACTTGTAGATCGGCTTCTTGAACTAAAGGTGGAATGGAATACGGAAGATGGAGTTTGTGAAAAAAGTCGACCTACTCAAAAGTTAAACGCGAGTGAATCTGAAAATAACGACCCAAATGAAAGCCGGGAATTACTTTCACCAAAAAATAACTGATGCAAGGGGCGTCCTCCTAGTAAAAGGAAGGTAGGTAAGATCGAAGAAGTTTCGAAGAAATTCAAAATAAATGGACAAAAAAAAGGTAGAAATAATTATGAATCAAGAAACACAAAGAATATTAAGAAGGAATGATTTTTCTTTTTTGTATAATCTGTATATTGTAACTTTTTTTGCAATTAATATTGTCTTATATAATGAACTTGTATGCATCTTTTATTTAAGGCATTTGAGTTAGATATGACTATTCATCAACCACCTATTTTTCATGAGACACAAGAGAGTCATCATGGAAATATTAACTTGAATGTGAATAATAATTTTTTTTTCAATTATTATGATTATTATTTTTACTTTATTGGTGAGCATTTTTAAGGGTGCAAATATGTTGTCACAAGAGAGTAATGATTTATGTTACCTTTCATAGATCATAAATTTCAGATGTATGAACTCAATTAACAACGATGGTTCTTTCTGTAACTTGTAGGAATCCATATGGGGAGATGAATTTCTAAATCTTGGCGCGATGTGGAATTTTGGGTCAATAGGTGAAGGCACTTCCAATGCTGGCTACAAAGATTTTTGACTTGATTTAGTTGTAGCTTTGATATATTAAAGCTATTTAGGTAGCCCAGTGGATGATTTAGACATGTGATAATTTTGTTCATATGTACCAAAAATATTATAATTTTGATAATTTGTTTTCATCTTTAATTTTCAAAATTTCAATGTTAGTTTTGCTCTCAATTAATGAACACAATAATTGGAATTCATTTCATAAACATTATAGTCACAATTTACATGTTTATAAGGGGCATACCCCAAGTAATGAAAAAAAATGATGGTACAATAGCTTAATAGCTCAAACAATTACAAATAAGATAATATTTCAGTTTTTCTGTGTAGCTTCACTGCACCATGTGACACTGTTAGGTGTAACCTCCCCTGTTGCCTCTACTAAGACCTGAAATTACAACTAATGAAAATCAATATCTTATTGTCAATGCTATCATATCAGTTTAGCAACAAAGAATGATGGTATTGTGATAATTCTAGATAAGGCCAACTACTCAGAAACAAGTAGCAAAATGTGTCCACAACAGTTGTGCTTCTAAGATTTGGAGAGTACTGCAGTAGCCTTGATACGAGATATCCACAACATCTGGTGGCATTAGCTTGTAGAATATCTGAGAACAAAAAATTCTCAATGAAAATCATGCATGATAGGAAATTAAGAATGCATCCACAACTAGATCCCCCATACCTTGTGCCATGGAAGAGCTTTAATATGAGGGAATTTGAACTCCGTATAATTTGGATTCATGCACTTAATTTCTTCTCTTGTTGGGGTACCTAAAACCTGCATAAACAAGCATCTCTACTGTGACGCCCCCAAAATAGGTATACATCACCTATTCTGAGTCGCCAAATACGTGGTACAGAATACAATCTTAATTATACAACAAGAGAGCTGTGAGTTTAAATACAAATACTGTCTTCTAAACAATATCCACTCTCAGAATAAGTCATCATTACATTTATTGTCACACTATTTAACAGAATAGTGAGGACTACTAATACTATCATCTGGACCGTCACTCCATTTCCCGACTAGTTCCGGCTACATTCTCATTTCCTGAAGAGAACAGTGAAAGAAAGGGTGAGCTCAACTAGCCCAGTAAGAAATATTATGACTAAGATAATGCAGAATAAATTATCATTAGTCTTCAACAATGTTAAACTGATAAAATACAATTGACATCAAGTTTAACTGCAGCGGAACAAGCAATCCATTAAAAGAGTCAAGTAGAGAATAAAATCTACTATCTTTTATGATTTAAAAAGTTTTTCATCACTTTTATCGGTGGGACTCAACTTAATAAATAATGAACATCATCCATGCAATACGGCCAAGGATATTCATTAGTATCACGACCACAAATTATCCATGCACTACGGGCTAAAGATAATTGTGTTTTCATTAACGGTCCTGATCATGCCATAAAATAATTCATCTTTGCTCCCTTGGCCGAAGAGAATCCATAGCCATAATCATACCAAAAACTGTCCATCAATGCACTACGGGCCAATGAGGACTTTTTCCACATCATTTGTAACATTACGGTCATGATTATATGCAAGAATAATCCACGGTCATAATCATACCAAGTCCATCTATGCACTACAGGCCACAAATGACTTTCAACATAATATAAACATGAGGATGATGACAATGATATAAGAATTCAATAAAAACAAGTTCACGAATTAATTTGTCTAGGAACCAATAACGTCCAAATTGTCAACATGATACTTCTTTGTAGAGTAAAATTCAAGAATGCTCAGAAGAATATTTTCATGAAAAGATACTAGATGAAGCGCAAATATCAAGGATATTCCACTAATTTCATGGAGTATAGAAGTCAAAACTTTAACCAAGTGAGTATAATAACGAATGGAATAACAAAAGAAATCATCATTCATGCGGTACTTCGCATAGACAGGTTATTCCAACAGAATAATAAGTAACGGAACCAGGTCAGTCGAAATTAGCACCGACAGGATGTTCCAACAGAATAATAAATAATGGAATAACAACAGAAATTACCATGCATGCGGAACTTCGCATAGACAGGTTATTCCAACAGAATACTAAATAACGGAACCAGGTCCGACGTAAAACGCACAGACAGGATATTCCAACAAAATAATAAAGACAGAATAATAGAAGAATGTCACCAAATATAGGGTAGCCCGCGTATACAGGTTATTCCAACAGAATAATAAAGAATGAAATAACAGAAGAATGTCACCAAGTATAGGGTAGCCCGCGTATACAGGTTATTCCAACAGAATAATAAAGAATGCAATAACAAAAAAAAGTCACCAAGTATAGGGTAGCCCGCGTATACAGGTTATTCCAACAGAATAATAAAAAATGGAATAACAGAAGTTCTTTTCACGAATACAAAAGAAATAATACCCCTTACTGTAACGCCTCCAAAATAGGTATACATCACCCATCTTGAGTCGCCAAATACATGGTACAAAATTCAAATACAATCTTTAATATACAACAAGAGAGCTGTGAGTTTTAATACAAATATTGTCTTCTAGACAATATCCACTCTCAGAATAAGTCCTCGTTATATTTATTATCACACTATTTAACAGAATAGTGAGGACTACTAATGTTATCATCTGGACTGTCAATCCATTCCCCGACTCGTCCCAGCTATATTCTCATTTTCTGAAGAGAACAGTGAAGGAAAGGGTGAGCTCAACTAGCCTAGTAAGAAATATTATGACTAAAATAATGCAGAATAAATTATCATTAGTCTGCAACAATGTTAAACTAATAAAATACAATAGACATCAAGTTTAACTGCAGCGGAACAAGCAATCCATTAAAAGAGTCAAGTAGAGAATAAAATCTACTATCTTTTATGATTTAAAAGTTTTTCATCACTTTTATCGCTGAGACTCATCTCAATAAATAATCCACATCATCAAATCATCCCCGCACTACAGGCCATGGATATTATTTAGTATCACGACCACGAATTATCCATGCACTATGGGCCAAAGATAATTTATGTTTTCATCAACGGCCCTGATCATGCCATAAAATAATTCATCTTTGCTCACTTGGCCGAAGAGAATCCATAGCCATAATCACACCAAAAATTATCCATCAATGCACTACGGGCCAATGAGGACTTTTTTCACATCATTTGTAATATTACGGTCATGATTATACAGAATAATCCCTGGTCATAATCATACCAAGTCCATCTATGCACTACAGGCCACAGATGACTTTTAACAAAATATAAACATGAGGATGATGACAATGATATAAGAATTCAATAAAACAAGTTCAAGAATTAAATTATCCAGGAACTAATAATGTCCAAATTGTCAACATGATACTTCTTTGTAGAGCAAAATTCAAGAATGCTCAGAAGAATATTTCCATGAAAAGATATTGGATGAAGCACAAATATCAAGGATATTCCACTAATTTCATAGAGTATAGAAGTCAAAACTTTAACCAACTGAGTATAATAGAATATATGAAAATACAAATGGATTCTCGCCGCCATGCGATAATCCACTTAGACAGATCATTTCCACAATTTAATAAGGAATGAATACAAAGGATCATTCACCATGCATGTGGTAATCCACATAGACAGGTTATTCCAACAGAATAATAAAGAATGGAATAACAACAGAAATCACCATGCATGCGGTACTTCGCATAGACAAGTTATTCCAACAGAATAATAAATAACGGAACAGTGCGGTGTAAAAACGCACGAACGAGGATATCTTATGAGAATAATAAAGAATGGAATAACAACAGAAATCACCATGCATGCGGTACTTCGCATAGACATGTTATTCCAACATAATAATAAAGACGGAACCAGGTTCGGCGTCAAACGCACAGACAGGATATTCCAATAGAATAATAAAGAATGGAATAACAACAGAAATCACCATGCATGTGTTACTTCGCATAGATATGTTATTCCAACAGAATACTAAATAACGGAACCAGGTCCGGCGTAAAATGCACAGTCAGGATATTCCAACAGAATAATAAAGACGGAACCAGGTCATGTGTAAAACGCATAGACAGGATATTCCAACAGAATAATAAAGACAGAATAATAGAAAAATATCACCAAGTATAGGGTAGCCCGCGTATACAGGTTATTCCAACAGAATAATAAAGAATGGAATAACAAAAGTTCTCTTCATGAATACAAAAGAAATAATACCCCTTACGGGTACAACAAATAATATCCCTTACCGTAAAAGAAACTTGATATCGGAGTAGTGAAGTAGCATAATACTCTTCTTCTTTCTCTCTATAATTTCTCTCTCTAGAGTTTCAGTGAATTCGTAAGAAAATAATGAAAGAATGAGCTTCTATTTATAGAAGAATGGACTGCATAGTAACTAACTCATGAACGGTCCAGATTGATTTACTTTAATCGGACGGACCATAATTAAAACAAAAACTTTTAAATAAAATATAATATATTCTATTTATAATCTAATAAAACGAATAACTTTATAAAAGTATTTTGTTTTATATAAAAAGATTTTACTATGCAAAATACTATGCAACACTATGCAGGCACTATGCAACACTATGCATAATAAAATATAATCTAATCTAATTATTGTCTAATAAAATGAATAATGTGACGCCCCCAAAATAGGTTCACACGACACATTCTGAGTCGTCAGATATCACTCCATAAAAATCAAATACAAATTTCATTTATACAACTGTTGAACTGTCGTGTAGAGTACGACAACAGATAAGCTGTGAGTTTCAATGAAAAATCTATGTAACTCTCATGGTGCCTCGACCACAACACCTTACAAAGGTATTTTACATAAAAATCTGATCAATAAGCATTTTAGAAATTAAAATCTTTGGGAAAAGCTCAAGGAAACCTTCATACATAGGAGGCCGTGAATCTAAGTTATGATAGATATCATATGCCCAGAGAATTATCCTTGGTTGGTCCAATAGACCCCAAAGAAAAACGAGAAGATTACTATCATGTTCCTTCCAATGATGAGTCTTCTCTTGACATATAATTATCTCAGTTATCTCCAAGTGAGAATTATATCTCAAATATACTCCAAGATCATATAGGTAGTGCTTGTAAATATACTTCGACAAGTGGATGTGCACAACCACATCTTATAATAACATGAGATTGTATGTCATTAGACATCTTGTATGATAGTGGAAAAACACCCTTCCAAAGTTGGGTTCTCATCAACCTATTGTTGTTCACCAAAATCAATTATCAAGTGGCGTATAAAAATACGACACATGAGATCTTAGGTCCTCAATGCAAATATATATTGCATATCATGCCGTTTTTATAATGTATTGAGAAACTTCAATGATCTCGGACCATCTCATTATTTCCCTATTATCCCCGCTCGACCCGACTACACTCTTATTACAGAAGGAATTGTGAAGCAAAAGGGTGAGCACTAACTAGCCCGAAAAAAGAATATCATGACTAAAGATAATTAAATTATCAATACCATTCATCAGTAATAAATCAAAGATTTAGAACATATGGTAGATGATAAAACTTTTCAACCATAGTTGCAGCAGAACGAGCAATCCATTAAAAGAGTCAAATAGACCATCAGGTCTATTATCTTCTCCAAGTTAAAAGTCCACCAATAATGTTTTATCCATGTATCATCAATCAATAATTCCTGTCAACAATCATATGAATAACTCATAATCATAATTGTGATTTGAATTCCTTTTCGCACCTAGGACGAAGATAATTTTCATCACCTATCTTCACCTGAAACATCAAAAATCATGGTTATACCAAATCACAATTTCTGCTTATAATCATACTAATAAATTTATCTTTGCCTACTACCAAAGATATCTGCTATATAACCGGTAATCAACAGTTCATCTTTGCACTCTGAGCCAAAGATATACAACTATAAAACCAATAATCTTTGAGACTCGACTTAATAGTATCGCGACCACGAATTATCCATACCACTACTGGGCCGAGGATATTCGTGTTTTCAATCTGATCATGATTATCTGCGAACAATCCTCGGTCATAATCATACCAAGTCCATCTATGCACTACGGACCAAAGATGACTTTTACCACATCATTTGTAACATTACGGTCATGATTACATAGAATAATCATCGGTCATAATCATACCAAGTCCATCTATGCACCATGAGCTACAGATGACTTTCAACAAAATATAAATATGAGGATGATGACAATGATATAAGAATTGATAAAACAAGTTCAAGAATTAATTTATTAGGAACTAATAACGTCCAAATTGTCAACATGATACTTCTTTGTAGAGTAAAATTCTAGAATGCTCGGAAGAATATTTCCATGAAAAGATCTTAGATGAAGCGCAAATATCAAGGATATTCCACTAATTTTATGGAGTATAAAAGTGAAAACTTTAACCAACCGAGTATAATAAATAATGGAATAAATAAAAGAAATCACCATGCATGCGGTACCAGCATGGACGGAGTTATTCAACGAGTAATAATAAATAACGGAACTGTGTCAGCGTAATACGCTTGCAAGCGGGATATTCAACGAGAATAATAAAGAATGGAATAACAATAGAAATCACCATACATGCAGTACTTCGCATAGACAGGTTATTCCAATAGAATAATAAATAACGGAACCAGGTCCGGCGTAAAACGCATAGACAAGATGTTCCAACAGAATAATAAAGACGGAACCAGGTCCGGCGTAAAGCACTGACAGGATGTTCTAACGGAATAATAAAATAATAGAAGAGTGTCACCAAGTATAGGGGATTAGAATATACTGAGTTATTCAATGAGAATAAATAAGAATGGAATAATATAAGGATTTCACCAAGTATAGGGTATTCAGCATATACAAGTTATGTATAGGGTATGCCACTTTTACAGGTTATTCCAACAGAATAATAAAGAATGGAATAACAGAAGTTCTCTTCATGAAAAAAATAATACCCTTTACGAGTACAACAAATAATATTCCCTACCTTATAAAGAAACTGGATATAGAAGTAGTGAAGTAGTAGAATACTCTTCTTCTTTCTCTCTATAGATTTTCTCTCTATAGCTTCTCTCTATAATTTCTCTCTCTAGAGTTTTAGTGAATTCGTAAGAAATAATGAAGGAATCAGCTTCTATTTTTAGAAAAACTGAGAGTGGCTCTTGGTCTTAACGAAGGGTCAAAATGACTCTTGGTAATATTGAAGAGACAACTACTATTTGTGAAGAGGCAATTAACCCTTGGAACACCGAAGAGGCAAGTAACTCTTGGTAATATTGAAGAGACAACTACTATTTGCGAAGGGGCAATTAACCCTTGAAACACCGAAAGGGCAAGTTACTATTAAAACTTTAAATCAACGATCCATATTGATTTACTATTATAATTTCAAACAACGGTCTGAAAAATTAGCACATCTCCTCATGGAATAATATTGTACCCAAAAATAATTTGGTGAAAATAAATATATTGTTAGGTGAATAGTACCATTTAGTGAAATGAATAGTACTCGTGAATAGTAACTCGTGAATAGTAACTCATGAATAGTAACTCGTGAATAGTAACTCATGAATAGTAACTCGTGAATAGTAACTCATTAATAGTAACTCATGAATAGTACTCTGACACGAAAAGTTCCCCCAATACCCGATTGAATAATATAACCTTCAGACATCAATTATTATCGAAATAAATGTCGATTTCCACTAACACAAATAATTTCAACACAATGGAACTTTCAAATTCATCTTTAATCAACACGAACTTATCCATCATTAATATCATAATTCACAATATTTAACAACCGTGTCGTTCTCCGAGAAGAGGGGGCTTTCAATAAGATTTTCTCCTATTGGCGCATGATTAGGTGACCAAACCTCTCCTTGGCAAAACTTCTAGACATTGTAAATATTGCAATTTAATAATATGAATAACTTTTTTCGTCTCAATTATTAATTTAATAATATATAAAATATTGACAATAATTGAATAACTTTATAAAAGTATTTTGTTTTATATAAAAAGATTTTACTATTAGCCTAATAAAAGCGAATAACTTTATAAAAGTATTACATTTTATATAAAAGCTTTTACATTTTATTACATTAATAATACTAATAAAAAAAAAGCGAGTGACTTATCACGTAAGCATTAATAATCAATCTGGTAGTGTCTTCTTATCTGACCAGCGTATTATTTGTACTTTTACTCTTGAGTAGTTCAACGAGTTATTAACGGTAAAACTTTCGTAGTTATTTTTTAATAAAATATTTTTGTCGTTTTTCTCGATCCAACAATAATTACGTTGTGGGGTCCACTAATGATTGTGCGTCGTAAATACGAATATTCCCGACAAAAAAGAATATTTCCGAGCCAATCGAATATAATATAACAACTTGCATACTTTGCAAAATTTATAAATATTATCCACAACTATAACATTATATCAAATCCACACCATAATATTAAAAAAATATTTTTGAAAAAATTAAATATTTATTCATAAAATTTGGGGTCTCACAATCTCCCCTCCTTATGAAATTTCGCCCTCGAAATTTACGTACGTACTGGTATCTTAGAAACGGTGATGAGGATACCTTGACTTCATTTTGATTCTAACTCTTGAGGTATAACCTTTGAGTGTTGAATACGATTCTTCTTATCCAAGATTTTAACACGTATCTCCTCAAACGTTAAATCATCCATTATCTAAATCAGGTTCTAAATTAATAATGTGGTTTGGGTCGTCCACATATTTACGTAACATCGATCGTTAAAAAGCGTTATGAACACATGACATACTTGGCGGTAAAAGCGAGTCTATAAGCCCGGATTCCTACTCGATCGAGGATTTCAAATGGGCCGATTAAATCGAGGGTTGAGATTTCCTCTCTTCGTTGACTCTTGCTTCTAGAATAACGCCCTCTTGAACCTTCTTCTTCACATTCATCGACTTTCGGGTGTGTAGCTTGGCGGCTTTAACTTTATCGATTAAAAGTCGATTCTACTCGTATATTCGTTATCTTCCGTGGGTTTCGTATATTCACACTTATCAAGCATCGATCTTCTACTTAACATGCGTAGCTACCATATTCGATTTTTCTACGATGGTATTGAATGATACGATCGTAATCTTCGTAATCTTAACTTATTTCGAGTCAGCGTCTTTTGGCGTATTACGTTCATTTTAGTAAAGAAATATTTGAGGGTTTAAGAAATGGGTTTTGTCTTTGGGGTCGATACAAAATTCGATTTCACGCGCTCTAAGAGGGTAGGCTAAGAAGTCTTCAAGAATCGTCGGAAATTTATTAACGATAGAAATATCATTCAAAGCTGTGACTCTCATCAAGACTTGGATAGTACGTCACATTGATACTATCGACTTGCCATCGTCATTCACGGCGTCCCTACTGAAAGTGCGGCTTGGTGCATTTCCACAAGGAAGTCGACAACGAAAGGATCGGGGCTCTTTACTTATGGGCGATATGATGATGATTGACTTTAGTGGTTTGGTTGCTTGAATTAGCATAACGAGGTTGGTTAGGAATATGAAAGCTAACAACCTTACGAAAAAGCATGATGAGTAGTTAACCGATCGATTCCTAAAATCACATCAAATGAAAGTATTTTCAAAGAGATAAGATCGACGAGTAGCGTGAAAGTGTTGATTTGAATCAAACAAGATTTATAAATAGTGGAGGTAATGAAGGTTTCTCCCAGTGAGTTTAAGCAGATATATCAAAGTCTAACTTCTAGGAGTTAAATTCAAACATTGAACATAACTAGGTGAAATAAAAGAGTGAGTAGAGCCGGTATCTAACACGGTATAGACTTACAAGAAGTTTATGATTAACTTACCGTGATAATTTTATTGGGTTCCTCGTCACGAAAAAAAAAAATGCTCTCTCTTAAACTCTGGCTTTGACTTATGCAGGACATCCTTTGGCATCACTATATCCAATTTGGACTTGACTTCACCATACGACAAAATCGAGCTAGGTGACCTTCTTTTCCATAATTAAAACACGCTTTGGATTCTTTGCGTACTGGTTTGGACGGATGTGTCCCTCTGTCGCATTTGAAACATCTGACCGGTGGTCGTTCTTCTTCCTTGAAAGCGGGTCTTTGGTCTTTCTTTGTCTTTCCATCATTATTGAACCTTCTCTTCTTGAAATTTCCACTTCTATTATCTTGGCCATGATTACCATGAAGTGGTTACCATTCTTGGCATGATAATTTCCCCCCGATGGTTATCATTGTTAGATGGCCGTTGCCCATTAGATATGATTATTATCGTGTTGTTGGTCGTTGCCTTTTGGTTGTGTTGACTCATTCGTTATCGCGCTCAATAAGCGAGCCCTATTCACAACATCGAATATAAACAAAGTTTGTGAGAAATGAGGTATTGGCGTATATTGGGTTTTAAACCTCTTAGAAACATTCGTCGTCATTCTCTCCTCATTATCGACCAAATGGGATGTAAATCGGGATAACTTCGGCAAACTTAGCCTCGTCTTTGCGACACGGTCGTATTGTTTTGCTCGACTTGATGAACTCCACCTCCTTCATGTGTGAATACTTTCGGGAAAGTACTTGTCGTTGAACGACTCTTGGAACTTCTCCCAAGACATCTTGAGTGCGTCAGGCTGAGTGCGTTTTACAGATTCCCACCAATGATCTGCTTCTTCATGCAACATAAAGGTGGCGAATGGAACCTTTTGCTCCTCTGAGCATTCCAAGACATCAAATATCTTGGTGATCTGCTTTAACCACGACTCCGCCTTAAGTGGTTTTGGCTTTCCCAAGAACTCCGGTGGTCCCAGCTCCTTGAATTGCTTAGCGGTGACCCCGTAGTGGGTTGCCATTATTTTTACTGCATTATGAGCGAGTCTCTCTTACCTTTGATGTTGCATGAATTCTAAAAAGCTCCTAAGCGTCTCCATCGTTTCATCGATTGATCGATGTTGTTGTTTTACGGAGGATTATCGCCTTCTGTTGCACATTATCACGATTATTGATCGTGGAGACTCAGCGGTCTCATGTGCTCCATTGCTTATTCTCAACATTTTCGGATGTCATTTTCAAATCTTGCCACAAAACAAGGGTTAATTAACATATCACATATTATCCCTATACTACGTGAGCCAATTAAATACCAAATAAACTTAGGTAGGTCATACTAGCGAAGAATTTTCCCGTCTCTCCCCCCTAGTTCTTGTCTCACATCTCGGCGGGGATCATATCCTAAGCTTTGATACTGTTGTGACTTCTATCCTTAACTGGATAGCCCCCACAATGATACTATCAATACATCACCCCTTAAAGATCCCCTACGAAAAGTGGTGCATCCCAAGACTTGGAATACAAAAGGCTGGGGCTCTTTTTCTACGGCTTTGATATACAAATACGCCCCCAAAATAGGTATACATCACCCATCTTGAGTGCCAAATACATGGTACAAAATTCAAATACAATCTTTAATATATAATACATATCTTTGTGAGTTTTAATACAAATATTGTCTTACAGACAATATCCACTCTCGAGAATAAGTCCTCATTACATTTATTGTCACCTTTATTTAACGAGAATAGTGAGGACTACTAATCTTATCATACGGACCGTCACTCCATTTCCCAGACTAGTCCCAAGCTATCGTTCTCATTTCACGAAGAGAACGGTGAAAGAAAGGGTGAGCTCAACTAGCCCGATAAGAAATATTATGACTAAGATAATGCGAGAATAAATTATCATTAGTCTTCAACAATGTTAAGCGATAAAATACAATAGACATCAAGTTTAAGCTGCGGTGGAACAAGCGATCCATTAAAAGAAGTCAAGTAGAGAATAAAATCTACTATCTTTTATGATTTAAAAGGTTTTTCATCACTTTTATCATTTGAGACTCATTTCAATAAATAATCCACATCATCAAATCATCCACACTACTCTGAGGCCGAGGATATTATTTAGTATCACGACCACGAATTATCCATGCACTACGGGGCGAAGATAATCGTGTGTTTTCATCAATGAGTCTGATCATGCCATAAAATAATTCATCTTTGCTCCCTTGGCGAAGAAGAATCCATAGCCATAATCATACCAAAAAGCGTCCATCGATACTACTACGGGCGATGAGGACTTTTTCCACATCATTTGTAACATTACGGTTATGATGATTATACAAGAATAATCCACGAGTCGTAATCATACCAAGTCCATCTATACTTCTACGGGCCACAGATGACTTTCAACATAATATAAACATGAGGATGATGACAATGATATAAGAATTGATAAAACAAGTTCAGAATTAATTTATCCGAGGAACTAATAACGTAAAATTATCGACATGATACTTTTTTTGTAGAGTAAAATTCAAGAATGCTCGGAAGAATATTTCCATGAAAAGATCTTTGGATGAAGCGCAAATATCGAGGATATTCCACTAATTTCATGGAGTATAGAAGTGAAAACTTTAACTTATTTGAGTATAATAAGAATGGAATAACAAAAGAAATCACCGTGCATGCGGTGCGGGCGCATAGACAGATCATTTTATTTAATAAGGAATAATAATAAGGAACCGGTCGTGCGTGTGGTAATCCGCGCAGACGAGATATTCAGCGAGAATAATAAAGAATGGAATAACAACGAGAAATCATCATGCATGCGGTACTTGCAGAAGTATAGGCGAGGTTATTCAGCGAGAATAATAAATACGGAATCGGTCGAATAGTAAACGAAATCACCGCGAACGGGATATTCAACGAGAATAATAAAGAATGGAATAAAAAGCGAAATTACCATAATTACGTGGCATAGACGAGTTATTCAACGTTATTCATAATATAAAAAAAGCGGAACCGGTCGGCGTAAAAGCGCATGAGCGAGGATATTCAGCGAATAATAATAAAGGCGCGAAAAGAAGGTCAGGTGTAAAAGCCAGCATGACGAGGATAAACGAGAATAATAAAGAATAGAATAATAGAAGAATTTCACCAGTAAGTATAGGGTAGCAGCGTATCTGAGTTATTCAATGAGAATAATAAAGAATGGAATATGAAGTTCTCTTCATGAATAAAAGAAATAATACCCTTACAGTACGTGAACAAATAATATCCTCTTAAAAAGTAAAAGAAAACTTGATAGAAGTAGTGAAGTAGCAGAATAAAGCTTTCTTCTTCTTCTTCTCTCTATAATTTTTCTCTCTAAGTTTCTCTCTCTGAGATTGAATTGAATTAAGAAAATAATGAAGGAATGAGCTTCTATTTATAGAAGAATGGATTGCATAGTAACTAATTCATGAGCGGTCCAGATTGATTTACTTTAATCGGACGGTCCATATTTAAAGCAAAATCTTTTAAATAAAATATAATATATTCTATATATATAATCTAATAAAAGCGAATAACTTTATAAAAGTATTTTATTTTATATAAAAATATTTTACTATGCAAAATACTTATATAATATAATCTACTATTATATACAATAAATATATCATAATAAAATATAATATAATCTAATTATAGAATAACTTTAATAAAAAGAATAATTTTTATAAAAGTATTACATTTTTTATATAAAAGAATTTCTTATTATTTAATAAAGCGAATAACTTTATAAAAGTATTACATTTTATATAAAAAGCTTTTTACATTTTATTACATTAATAATCTTAATAAAACAAAAGCGAGTGACTTATCACGTAAGCATTAATAATCAATATCGGTGTCTTTCTTATGCAACCACGCGTATTCTTGTACTTTTACTACTACTGAGTAGTTCAAGCGGTATTAGCGGTAAAACTTTCGTAGTTATTTTCAATAAAATATTTTTGTCGTTTTCTCGATCAAGCAATAATTACCGTTGTAGGGGTCACTGATGATTATACCGTAAATGCGAATATTCCACGACAAAAGAATATTTCCGACCAATCGAATATAATATGACAACTTGCATACTTTGCAAAATTTATAAATATTATCCACAACTATAAAATTATATCAAATCCACACCATAATATTAAAAAATTATTTGAGAAAATTAAATATTTATTCATAAAATCTGGGGTCTTTTAAGCGATTAGTCAACATGTTTTTAAAATATTTAATTAATTCATTATACTTTTTAAAAATATTCAATGTTGATTCCTCCAATTTCTTGTATGACGGACGTTAAAAAAATTGCACACGTGTAATTGAAAAAAAAAAATTAAAAATCTTTATTTCTACATTGGCAATCTAGTACCAAATTCTTAATATTATTGGTATTAATGACTTTAAAAAAAATGAAATTAGCCCATTTGTGGTTTTAAAAAAAAATTATATTTTATTTTCTTTTTTCTTTACCTAAATATTTATAATATGTATAATATTAATAAAAATTAATAATATAATATTTATAATATGTATGTTTTATTTTAAAATAAAAATAAAATACTTTTATGTTTTAAAATACTTATAAAAATTTAAAAATAAAAATTTTTTATATTTTATTTTCTTTCTTTTTTTTTACTTAAATATTTATAATATGTATAATATTAATAAAAATTAATATTATAATATTTATAATATGTATGTTTTATTTTAAAATAAAAATAAAAATACTTTTATGTTTTAAAATACTTATAAAATTTTTAAAAATAAAAATATTTTTATGTTTTATTTTCTTTTTTATTCTTTATCTAAATATTTATAATATGTATAATATTAATAAAATTAATATTATAATATTTATAATATTAAAATAAAAATCCTCCCCCAACCGGTTCAAATAGGAGATGAATAACATTACTGGTTCAAATGGGACTCCTCCCCCAACCGCGAAGCATTCGAAGAACACTTGAACAACGGCGATCTCCCAAAGCGCCATCGCTTAACCGATTCGCTGCCATAGCTGTCAAAAACATAGCAGACGAAATCACAGAGGTCTGAAAACAAGTCAACATCAACCATGAACCCAACTTATGCTCAGTCCCATCACCCACATTGCTCCCACAAGCAACACACAATGATTTCACCAGAGGCAAGAAAATTCCTCCAGCCCTCGCAGAGACCGAGGGAATTGCCGAAGCCAAGTGTGGTGAGTAAAGAAAGAAAAGAGAAATGAAAATAGGTTATTTATTCATTTAATTTATTTACATATTATTTAAATATTTAGGTAAAAAAGTATTTTAAAATAAAATAAAATATATTTTATTTTTATTTTAAAAATAAATATATTTTTAATATTTTTAATATATATATTAATATTATAATATTATAATATTATTAATATTATATTAATATTTAAAGGTAAAGAAAAAAAAAAAAAAATAAAATATAAAAATATTTTTATTTTTAAATTTTTTATAAGTATTTTAAAACATAAAGTATATTTTTATTTTTATTTTTAAAATAAAATATACATATTATAAATATTATAATATTATTATTTTTTATTAATATTATACATATTATAAATATTTAGGTAAAAAAAAAGAAAAAAAAATAAAATATAAAAATATTTTTATTTTTAAAAATTTTATAAGTATTTTAAAACATAAAAGTATTTTTATTTTTATTTTTTAAAATAAAACATAAATATTATAAATATTATAATATTAATTTTATTAATATTATACATATTATAAATATTTAGGTAAAGAAAAAGAAAGAAAATAAAATATAAAAAAAATTTAAAATCACAGTGGGCCAATTGCATTTTTTTAAAGTGCAGTGGCTCAATAGTATTAAGAATTTGGTTGACTAGGTTGCCACGTAGGAAATAATGATTTTTTAATTTTTTTTACCATAAATGGTGAAAAAGTGTTTTTTTTTGCTAAAATATAATATATTCTATTTATAATATAATAAAACAAATAACTTTATAAAAAGTGTTTTTTATATAAAAAAGAAAAATTATGATTTATTACTTTTAACACTATACGTAATAAAATATAATATATTTTAAATACAATAAAACGAATAACTTTATAAAAAATATTCATTTTATATAAAAGATTTTCTTATTAACAATAAAGCGAATAACTTTATAAAAGTATACATTTTATATAAAAAAATTTACGATTTATTACGTTAATAATACTAATAAAATAAAACCGAGTGACTTATCACATAAACATGATAATCAATACCGCTGGTATACGCAATCAATGATGACACGTATTCTTGTACTTTTACTCTAAGAGTAGTTCAGCAGTTTTTACGGTAGAAACTTCCGTCGTTATTTTCATAAAAATAGTTTTATCGTTTTCTCATTCCGACAATAATTCCGTTGTGGGGTCCACCAATGATTGTGCCGTCGTACGGATATTCCCCGACAAAAAAAATATTCCCCGACCAATCGAATATAATATGACAACTTGCATACTTTACAAAATTTATAAATACTACCTACAACTATAACATTATATCAAATCCACACCATAATATTAAAAAAATTATTTCGAGAAAATTAAATAATTATTCATAAAATCTGGGGTCTCACATCTACTCTCAGACCCCTTCCAATAAAAACCCAAATTTTTACTAACATTTTTCTTTGGAAAACCATAAACAAAGAAGTTGTTTCGAAATAGGTATACATCACCCATTCTGAGTCGCCAGGTATCACTCTATAAAAATCAAATACAAACTTCATTTATATTAATTGTTGAATTGTCGATGCAGAACGACGAATGAGATAAGTTATGAGTTTCAATACAAAATCTATGTAACTCTCTCGTGGTGACTCGACCACCACACCTTACAAAGTACTTATACATAAAAGTATAATCAAAAGCCATTTTAGAAATTAAAATCTTTGAAAAGTGCTCGAAAAAACCTTCATACATGGGAGGCCATAAGTAAATGCAGGTTATGATAGATATCATATGTCCATAGAATTATCCTTGATCAATTAATAGACCCCAAGAAAAATGAGAAGATTACTATCATCTTCATCCGATGGTGAGTCTTCTCTTGACAGATAACTATCTCCACTGTCTCCAAGTAAAAATTATATTTTAAATAAATTCCAAGATCATATAGGTAGTGCTTGTATATATACTCAGCAAGTGGATGTGCACTGAAAGTAGTATACACACAAGTCAATCATGTTTGATGATAAAGCATATACTTTGTAACAATCTTATTCATTTATTAACAAAAAGTATTAATTTATTAAAGGCTTTTAATTATCTACATGATGCTGTTTTATAATATGTGATAAACCCATAGTTTTAAGCAATGCTTTTAGAATAATGATGATGATCATTCTAATGAGATCTAAATTCTTAGAAAGCTTAAAACTAAAATAGTTCCCAATCATTGGATTACTAAATTGGGGATTAGTGAATCCGGATAGATTGGTACATCGTTCTGCTTATTCATTGGATGAGGATGATTGATCTCATGATCATTTGTGTGGAGACACTAAAGCAAGTATGTAGGTGCTTATTAGAGAATAAGTTCACTTTGACGCATTGGCTCGCTAAGGAATACCTAATGGAGTTTTATTTGCTGTCAATAGGAATTTCTGTAGTGATAGTAATACAAGTGATCCTTGGACTTGAGATCATCATAGTATCTTGTGTATGATGAGTTATACTTTAACTTATTCCTTAAGACCCTTAGGGTATATCAAAGGGTATGCTTGGGTATAATAAGTTATACATGGAGATAATGTATGATCGATAAAGAATCTACCACTTCTAATAAAAGAAGAGAAATGTCTATGTGATTCGATAAATGACAACCCAAGTAGTCCTTGGCGGCGGAGAATGAAATTAGAAAGGAGTTTCTAATTTACATTATTTGGAGTTGTGCATTTAAGGATCGAAAATATATAATTAAATTAAATAAAATAAGACTTGTGATAATTCCATGTCTTATATTTAATTGGGACATTGTATGGTGGAAGGATTGAATTATGCGGTAACTATTTACTCAAAGGTTCTTTTATGATTAATGTTGAAATCTATATTATATCGGAAAGTCGTTGATCGCTAGGAGGCTTATCCTATTAGTAGAATAAATATTATTTAAATAAATTAATTGTTTAATTTATTTATTTAAATAAGATTAGAATTGTTCTAATTGATTTATTCACAATAGGTTTAATATGGAGAACCTAAAGGGTCACACCATAAAAGGAAGAATAATTATTTAAGAAGTTAATGGCATAATCGTAATAATATGTTAAGTATATTTAATTTAATCTATGGTGATAGAATAAATTAAATAGCTTAATATTTATTATTTAATATTTTAGAAATATTAAATATAAATTAATAAGAGGAGTCTTATTAATATTATTACAATTATTATTATTTTAATTTCTAAAAGAGTTTAGGAATTAATTTAATATAAGTACTCTCATTTATTCCTAATTGGATTAGGAAGGAAAATTAGTTAAAGGAGTTTAATTAATTATCCCTAATTAGATTAGGGAGCTTAATTAATTAAAAGAATTTAATTAATTAAATAAATCTCAATTCCTTAATTGTTAAGGTGGGTTGCCCACATCTATAAATAAGAGGAGTCTTATTATGGGTTTTGTGGGTTGTTGACTTTTACAACGACATAATTCCAATTTGTTGGAGAGTACCATTTTCTATAGAGATAGAAAACTAGGGTTTGAGCCTAATACACCATCTTCTTGAATTCTTTAGTTTTCCTTGGTGGATCACCTCTAGAGGCCAAACATATGGGTGGCTAATGTTGATTAAATGAAGGAACAAAACCCCGGTGGATTCAAGTTGAACGCGAAAGGATTTGGAGGTAAACTTGTACCTGAGGAAGCTCGATCTTCAAGGGTATGATTTTATTCTTTATCTTTTCGTTTAATTAATAATTGTGCATAAAAGGTGATCCGGGTATATGGTTTGTAAATTTTTTTTTAAACTCTGATTTTTATCTCGCTTCCGCTAATTAATGCAATTTGATTGCGCACATGAATATTACAAACCTAACAGTGGCATCAGAGCCAAACCTTTATGCGAATTATTAATTATTTAATTTGATATGTATATTGATATGTGTTTAGAATAATTTAATTGGGTATAATTTTATTGTATAAAATTTTATTTATAAAAAAAAAAAAAAAAAAACCGGCATTTTTTTTTTTATTTCGCTGGTATAATTTTTTTTAATTTTTTTTCTTTTCTACAATTCTAAAATTTGAAACATGTAACCCAAGGGTTGGATTCCTGCTGTTCCATCAGTAAACACGAAAATCAAGAATTTCAAAAGAAACTAATTAGAAATCTGCAAAGCGGAATTTAAAAAAAAAAATATGCTAATGCTAAGGCGATACGGAAATTTCAAGTAAACGATTCCAGCGTGGGCCCAATTTTTTATAAAAGGTTTGATAATACATATATATATATATATATAATATATATATATATATATATATATATTTATGTTTTAATATATACGGATATTATATATATATATATATATATTATACGGTTAATATATATATATATATATTAATTATTTTATAATTAAAATAAAAATTATTTTAATTTTAAAATAAAAGGTTTATTTTAATATTAAAATATAAGGTTTATTTTAATTTTAAAATTAGAATTTCATGCTAACTAATTAGAGTTGGAATTGGATTCCATAATAACTAATTGGAGTTGAAATTGGATTTTATTTTTCCTAAAATAAAAGAGTTTATTTGTAAATAGGAAGTAAATTCATGTTTCCTTAAATAAAGGAGTTTATTTGTGAATAGGAAGTAAATCTATCTTTCCTTAAATAAAGGAGTTTGTTTAGATATGAAATAAGATTTCATATTATTCAAAATAAAAGAGTTTATTTGTGAATAGGAAAGAGAATCATAATTTTCTTAAATAAAGGAGTTTATTTAGATATGAAATAAGATTTCATATTATTCAAAATAAAGGAGTTTATTTGTGAATAGGAAAGATAATCTGTGTTTCCTTTAATAAAAGATTTTTTTTTTACATGGAATTGGATTCCATAATTAATTAAAATAAAAGAGTTTATTTTAATTAAAGATTTTTATATATATATATATTTGGAATTGGATTCCATAATTAATTAAAATAAAGGAGTTAATTTATGTCAAGTATCGCATAGAGCCAACTTTAATAGAAAAAGTTAAGGTTGCTCAAGCCAGCAGGCCGGAGGTGATCGCGTATGAAGAAGAAAGTACAAGAAGGAGCTATTAGGGCGAGAATTGATGAAGAAGGAATACTTGAGTCAACTCTAGACTTTGCATTCCTAATGATTTTGATTTGAAGCACAGAGATTATGATGGAGGCACACAATACACCATTTGCAATCCATCTGGGAGTACTAAAATGTATTATGATCTTGACATACATTTTGGTGGAGCAATATGAGAGAGAGATTGCAAAGTTTATCTCGATGTGTTTAACTTGCCAGCGTGTAAAGGCGGAGCATCTTGTACCTAAGGGTCCGTTGCAACCACTTGAGATTCCGGAATGGAAGTGGGAACACATTACCATGGATTTCGTTACGGGTCTTCCTACGGTTTCTCAAGGCATCAATGCTATTTGGGTTATTGTTGATAGATTAACCAAATCGCTCATTTCTTGCCGAAAACGGAGACTTATTCCTTGAGCGTCTTGCTAGTATGTATGCGTGAATGAGATTGTGAGGTTGCATGGCATGCACTGTATCCATAGTTTTGGATCGTGACCCAAGATTCACTTCAAGATTTTGGGTTAGCTTGCAAAAAGCTATGGGCGCAATTTGCGATTTAGTTTGGCATACCATCCTCAAAGCGGATGGGCAATCGAGAAAGGACTATTCAAACTCTTGAAGATATATTAAAACTCGTGTCCTAGATTTCAAAGGAAGTTGGGATAAGTATTTACCATTGGTGGAATTCTCCTACAACAATAGTTATTAAACCAAGTATAGGTGTGGTTCCATTGAAGCATTATATGGGCCGAAAATGTCGTTCTCGATATGTTGGGATGAGGTGGGTGAAGCAACATTGTTGGGACCCGAGTTAAATACGTATGACTCTGAAAAGATCCAAATGATTCGACAGCGTATACAAGCGGCACAAGATCGACAAAAGAGTTATGCGGATCTTCATCGAAAGGGCGTGGAATTTAATGTAGGGGATCATGTATTATTGCGAGTTGCTCCATGGAAGGGAGTTACAAGATTTGGGAAGAGAGGAAAGCTCGATCCACGATTTATTGGTCCATTTCAAATTCTTACCGAAGTAGGAAATGTAGCCTATAGACTTGCGTTACCTCAAAGTATGTCTCGTGTTCATAATGTGTTTCACATATCATACTGCCGTAAATATGTGAAAGACCCGAACCACGTTATAGAGTTAGAACCAGGACGAGATAGTAGAAGACTTAGCGTATGAGGAGGTACTGTCAAGATTTTGGATAGGAAGGAGCATGTCCTAGCCTTGAAAGGTTATACCACAAGTTAAAGTTTTGTGGAAGAATCATCTTTATAGAGGAAATGACACAGGAATTGGAAGCGGAAATGAAAGCGAGGTATCCTCACCTTTTCAAAAACACACAGTCGTCACGTCGATTTCGAGGGACGAAATTTCATAAGGAGGAGGTTGTAAGACCGAAATTTTTTAAATAAAAGGAATTTCCTTTATTTATTATTTTGAAATAGTAAGGGTTGATTTGATTAATGTGGATAGTTAAGGGTTAAATCATAAATATTTCAAAATAAGCAAGTGGTTATAAAATATTCATTATTGTCGGGAATATTCGTTTGGTCGTGGAATATTAAATCTTTGTCGGGGAATATTAAATGCGAATGGTAGTGACCGTGTGTGGCCCCCATGTGAAAGCGATTGGATGAAGAAAGCGACAAATATAAGTTGTTTTTAAATAAGCAGGCGTAGTTATTCTGAATTATCTTTGTTGGAATACCAAATTGGTTAAAAAACATGTCTAATCGCGTTGTTGAGCAGTAGTATTTACGCAGTATTGCACCAATTATTGATTCTTACGTGAAGGCACTACTCGATAATGGTTACGATAATTCTTTATTGATATTATTTTATTGAGTTAATAATTCTTTGCGTTGATATTTTATATTATTGTTGTTTGATAATTGTCATTTACGAGTATTTTCATTATCAAAGCAATAATTCATATTATCTGAATAATATTATTAGATAACATTATTGGCAATGTCTAGAAAGTTACATCTACAGGAGAGGTTTGGTCACCTAATTGCGGCGATGAGAAGAAATTCTTATTGGAAAGCCCCTCTTTCACTGAGGAGCGCACTGGTTGTCGATATTGTGATTACGTAATATTATTTGTGAATAATTAATTATTGATTTATATGATGAGGAAAATATTGATTTTATGTGGATATAGATGGAGAAAATTTTTTAAAATGACAATTGTTGAAAATTAATATTTTATCTTTTACGATAAAATAATTCATTTAAATATATTATTTTAATAATATATTAATGGTGATATTTTACAACGAATGTGGGATATATGAGTATCTGAGGAGGAAGAGTATTTTTGTTGCAATAAATGTTTAAAATATGTTAAACATGTCGGTGGACCCCATTTATTATTTGAAATTTGATTATAGCTTTTATAAAATTGCCCGTTTGTGGATTTCGGTCAATTTCTGATTTGGAATTTGGAAAAACTTTCTTCTGCAAAGTTGTAGAGAATTGAATTTCCTATAAAAACTCATGAGATTCGAATTTTCTGATGAAAGAGGCTATTTATTATGAATTATTGAAGTTCGAAGCTCTAGAAATAATTGATTTTGGAAGTTTAAAATATTTAAAATTAGAAAAACGTTTTTTTTTTTTTTTTTTTCTAGAAGGTGGCATGTGTTTGATGGCTGAAATCAGATTCTAGACATGTGTAGAAAATAATATAATTATATTATTAATTTATTAAATTTTACGCTTTGGTGTTCTAAGCATTTTTCTATAAATAGGTGCTTAGGTTAGAATTGAAAATCACACGAAGCTGAGTTTTCTCTCTCTATATTATCGGCGTATTCTTGTGAGTATTTTGAGTATACTTTGAGTATTGCTTACGGTGCAAGTCAAGTTCATAGCTTTATATCAGGTGTTTAAATTTAGAAATCTTGATCTTTGAGGTAAGGGATATTATTTTTTCGTAATGATATTATTTCTTGATATCATTATCTTTGAAATATTGGTTGAAGTTTTTATCAAATTTGGAACTTTTTTTTTCATGTCGGGGTTACTATTCATGGGTTACTATTCATGAGTTACTATTCACGAGTTATTTATTGAGTTCTTATTCACGAGTTCTTATTCACGAGTCTACTATAAATGAAGCGTGAAGATGTTTTTTGTGGAATTTCTATCTTTTGGTGTTGAGAGTTACTATTCACGTATCGGCACTTTATTCACGTATCTGCACTATTCACGTATCTGATACTATTCATAGAAAAATAAAATTTCTTCTTTTTGTCAAAACATCTATTACGGATACTAGCTTTGATTGTATCCATGTTTTGATCATTCTTGAATTTTACACCACTATGATTATTTTTTTGAGGTATTTTTGGGCGTGGATAAAACCAAATACGAATCCTTAATCCTTAATCCTTGTCATTTTGTTTCCTTTGGATTCGTTTCTTTAAAAATATTTTCATCATCCTCGGTCTTAAATGATGATATTATTGAATATCTTTGGCTTTTGTAGTGCAAAGATGAATGATTTCGAAGAATATCTTTGGCTTTGTAGTGCAAAGATGAGCAGTGTTGAGATGAACATGATGGAAGATTGATTAATATCTTTGGCTTTGTAGTGCAAAGATGAGCAGTGTTTAAATGAACATGACCCGGTGATGAATATCTTTGGCTTTGTAGTGCAAAGATGAATATTTGATTCGAGATGTATATTGATTGATGTTTCGGGGATAAAATATTGATGATGAATTTATTAAATTCATAGATTATAGTAGATTTCATTCTCTACGTAACTCTTTCTAATGAATTATTATTTCATTGCGAATATTGATTTGAAACTTGTTGTCTATTGTATTCTATTAGATTTTTTTCCTGTTGAAGACTAACGATAATTTGTTGTATATTATCTTAGTCATAATATTCTTTCTTAGGCTAGTTGAGCTCACCCTTTTCCTTGTTGTTCCATTTTTCTTCTCGGGAGGGAGAGAATGTAGCGAGTACTAGTCGGGGTATGGAATGAAGGGTTTTAGAGAGAGTTGTTTAGTAGTCCTCACCATTTTGTAAAATAATGAATCAATAAATATGATGAGGATTTATTTGATGTATGGATATTATCAGAAAATGAAAATATTTCGTATTTAAACTCAAAGTTTATATGTTGTAATAATAAAGTTGTAGTTATTTACGTACCATGTATTTGGCGACTTTCGAGAATGGATTGGATGGAATGGACCTATTTTATTTGGGGCGTCAATAAAATAGTTTATTTTATTCAAAATTGGATAAATTAAAATAAAATAGTTTTATTTTGATTTAAATTTGGATTAAAATAAAGGAGTTTATTTTGATTCAAAAATAGATTTTATACTAACTAAATTTGCCCATTAAATGATATCAATATATATATTAAATGTTTATTATTATTCATAAGATGAATGTTATTTTTATTGATGCATATGATGATGTGTATGATAATAAATGGGATTGATTATGGACTATTGACCGATGCGATTGGATTTTATTTTAGTTGGATGCATGAATGTATGGGTTTTATTAAATGGGGTCTCACTGATGCCTCGCCTCTTCTCTAATTTTTTCTTAATGTAAATTCTATCTCCCTCCTATACTTTCCCTATTTGGCACGATCAAGGTTTCTATTTATTTTAAATAGTTTTGTAATAGGAATAGTTAGAATTAATTTTGAAGAATTGGAGATCAAGGAAAAGAGAAGAGCGCTTGAAGACCCGTTTGTAATGGAGCAGGGTTTAAATGTAATAGTTATATTTAAATATTATTTCTTGCACCCCTAGGGTTTGACCTTTTGGTTTCACTTGGTGGCTCTAGTGAACCAAACTAGAATAAAAGTCCATAATCAATCCGGGTAGAATATAGTATTCTATATGTGCATGCTTATATATATATATATTATATATTATGCAAACATGCATGTGCTTATGTTAATTAATATATATATTATATATATATATATATATATATATGCAGCGCTTAAACAGATGAGACAAATTAATAACAAACCCCTCAATTTTTTATATTAAGTCCTAAGCGTTCAAAGATATTTGGAATATCGAGCGTAAGCCTTCTAGCATGATAAAATTAATAGAGTATTAAATATTTAATATGAGTTTGTTGTGTCACCACAAGGCAAGTATTAAGTATTTAAGATGTTAATTTATCACATTTGATGCTTATAAAGAAAATTGAACAATATTGTTTTGTTGTGTCACCACAAGGATGATATTTTCTTTTTGAATATATGGAGTGCTAGGTTGGACTTAACTTGGATAATTTTGATTCGGATGTGCCACCACTTGATCAAAATAATCTAAGAGGCAAAATAAAAGGAGTTGCATAGTTGATGTAATTGACAAAAGTTGTCTACCTATTTATTTATATATAGTTTGTTGTGTCACCACAAGGCTATATACATTTGAAATGGGATCCTTATTCTCACTAGCAAATCTTTAATTAGATTTTTGCCGAACTATATAAGTGAGGTAATATAGTTTGAAGAAAATAGTGGGAGATACCAATTTAAAACAAGACCTAATTTATTTTGGTAATTAATAAAAGAATGTATGTTAAAATGTTGTTAATTACAAATTCATTTAGAATTTTACAATGTCTAAAATTACTATATCATGCGAAGCATATTAGATGCTAAATTAACGGGCCAAGAATTAAGCGGATTGGTTAAGGAATTTGAGAATAGTTCTCATGGTGAAAAGCTATCTTATGTCCTTATATCGCCTATCCTGCAATGGTTGCAGAACAATGCCTACGAGGAAGAGATTGCTACTTTTAGAAAGTGGCGAAGATGATGCTGATTGGCTCGATGCATCATCTTGATCGCATCCATGAGTAATGAGCTTGACGTCGGCATGAAACTATGGATGCTCTACTATATTTCTGCACATCAAGTAGTTGATGGTGAGGAAAAGTGGGATGATAGATATCGAGATATCTAAGGAGCTCTTCCGATCTAGAATGGCCAATGACACTACTAGATGCAGACAAAAAAGTCTTAACATAATCAATTTGATTGATCAATTAGACAACTGGTTTTGTCATGGATGGAGAGTTGAGCAAGATTTGATCTTGCACTCACTCCGGACTCCTTTCACAATTGTTGTGAATTTTTCATATGAACAAAGCTAGATATCGACCTCATTGATTTGCTTAACATGTTGAAAAATGTTGAGAGTCACTTTCAACCAAGAAAGACCAAGTCTTCTTGGTAGGGGCAAAGGATCTTACGAAAAGAAGAGCGATTCAAAGAAGGTAAATAGAAAGGCAAAAACAAAGGATAATAAGAACAAAAGCGATACGGATAGCAAAGGAGTTTGCTTCCCTTTGCAATAAGCCTGGACATTGGAAAGAAAGCTGCGAGAAGCATCTTGCGAGAGGCTAACCAAAGAAGCTTAGTGAAGTTTGGTTTATAAATACAATTTTTGTTCATGATTTAAAATAAAATTTTCTTTAAGTCGAGGTTCTACTTGGGTATTGGATACCGACTTTGGTTATCATAAATATAGATTTATGAAGGGACCAAGAAGTAGAAAGCTAAACAAATATAAGTAATCTATGTGTGGAAAATGAAGCAAAGGTTCTTGCATTAGCCATAGAAACTTATAGTTTAGCAATGCCTACGGGCAAATCTATTAAGTCGATAAGTTGTTATTGTATTCGATTCTTGTTAAAAATATTATTTCCATTTTATTGTTGGACAATGAAATCTTTGGTATTATAATTAAGAACAATTGTTGTTCTATTTATAATAATAATGTTTTTGTATAGAAATGGAATATTACTTAATAAATTTTGTATACTTGACTTACGTGAAAAATTATTTTTAAATTGAACAAACTAGTATAAGAAAAGGAGATGATCATTCAAAGAGTTGAATGTATGTATTTGTTGAAATACAAGTGTGAATTATTTGAAAGGTTCAAAGAATTGAAGTGAAACAAATTGGCAAAGTATTAAGATTCTTTGATTAGATCAAGGAATAAATACTTGTGCAATAAGTTTCTAGATCATCTCAAATGGTTTTTCTCATAATGGACACATCCGATGATACATAATAATTGATTGATGTATCCGAATGAAAAATCGTACCTTGTTGGACATGGTGCGGTCCATAATGATTTTACCGACATTCGAGTATCCTTACAGGATAATGTCCTAGAAATGGGCGCATATCTACTGAAAAGGTAACCTCAAAATCGGCCCCAAGACTCCATAAAAGTTATGGACGAGGGAGGATTCCTAATCTTAAGTATGTTAAGATAAGGGTTGTCAACTTATGTGAAAAGGTTTCAAAAGGATAAGCTTGGGACAAGATTTGACAAGTGTCGATTTGTGGGACATCCTAAAGTAAGTTTAGGGTATATGTTCTATAATTCTACTTAGCAAAAGGTGTTTGTTACGAAACACACGCCTTCTAAGATAAAGGTGTTTATCATTGAAGGGGCTAGTGGGAGGATAATAGATCTTGAAGAGTTCAAGAACCACAAAACACTATAAGTCGAATAAGAGGAACTATAGATAGACCTATTGTACCACAATGAGATCGTAAATGCGGAATAGTCTAGAAGATACCTAGGAGGTATGGATTCATCATGGATGATGATGATGATGGTGACATCATAGAAGATGATGACATCATAGAAGATGATGATCTCAAATATGGAGTTACATTTGATGAGGCAATCAAAAGACTTGAGTGTGTCAAAAATAAAATGAACCGAGTGGGTCGAGGCGTCGTGACATTCCTAATATTATATGTTGATATACTACGGATGAGGAATGACATACCAATGCTACAATCGGTAAAGATAAAGTTGTCTAAACATTCCTCCATGAATGATTTGGGAAGAGTATCTTAATTGGGGATAAAATCTATATAGATAGATTTAAGAGGATGCTCGACTTAACCCGAGGCGTATATTCATTTGATGCTAAAGTCGTTTAGCATGGCAAACTCAAGAGATGTCTCATGTCGATGAGCTATGGAGTGTATCTCTCTTAATAGTCCCCACAGACTCGAAAAAAGAGAGGTCGCATGAGTGACAATCATGTATGCAATGAAATATACGAGACACGATGTTGATCGGTCATATTATGGAGAAGTTCACTATGAGTCGGTGAAAAACATCTTAAAGTTCTTAGCAGGCACTAAGGATGTGATCATACATGGTGGGTCTAAATTAAAACTAGAGGGCTTAATGAGACTCAAGTTTTTGAGACGAGACCAAGACGACGAGAAAATCCACTTTAAGGTAAAAGGTTACCTTGAGCGGTGGTGCGAGTGAATTGGAAAGGTTCAAAAAATGAAAAGAGTTCTTTGGTTTAGTGATAAAGACAAAGTATATAGCTATAAATGAAGGCTGCAAGTTGATTGTTTGGATTAAAAGTTCATTATAGAACTAGGAATAGTTCTAAGTCTCATCTTGGATCTAAACATGTGTTGTGGCACTTTCATTTGATTATTAGAATCATTGAAAGATGGGAAATCACTATAGAGATAGTGGACTCTCATGAACAACATTACATATCCATTAACTAAAGCTTATCCAACGGCAGGATAATCGTCACTTAGAAGAAGAAGAGTATGAGATACCATGACGATTGGCTTTAGTGCAAGTGGGAGATTGAAAGTAGTATGCACACAAGCCGATCATGTTTGATGATAAAGCATATACTTTGTAACAATCTTATTCATTTATTAATAAAAAGTATTAATTTATTAAAGGCTTTTAATTATCTACATGATCTTTGTTTTATAATATGTGATAAACCCATAGTTTTAAGCAATGCTTTTAGAATAATGATGATGATCATTCTAATGAGATCTAAATTCTTAGAAAGCTTAAAACTAAAATAGTTCCCAATCGTTGGATTACTAAATTGGGGATTAGTGAATCCGGATAGATTGGTACATACGTTGCTTGCTTTCATTGGATGAGGATGATTGATCTCATGATCATTTGTGTGGAGACACTAAAGCAAGTATGTAGGTGCTTATTAGAGAATAAGTTCTTTGAGCATTGGCTCGCTAAGGAATACCTAATGGAGTTTTATTTGCTGTCGATAGGAATTCTGTAGTGATAGTAGTCAAGTGATCCTTGGACTTGAGATCATCATAGTATCTTGTGTATGATGAGTTATACTTTGACTTATTCCTTAAGACCCTTAGGGTATATCAAAGGGTATGCTTGGGTATAATAAGTTGTACATGGAGATAATGTATGATCGATAAAGAATCTACCACTTCTAATAAAAGAAGAGAAATGTCTATGTGATTCGATAAATGACAACCCGAGTAGTCCTTGTTAAGGAGAATGAAATTAGAAAGGAGTTTCTAATTTGCATTATTTGAGAGTTGTGCATTTAAGGATCGAAATACATATAATTAAATAAAATAAGACTTGTGGTAATTCCATGTCTTATATTTAATTGGGACATTGTATGGTGGAAGGATTGAATTGTACGGTAACTATTTACTCAAAGGTTCTTTTATGATTAATGTTGAAATCTATATTATCTCGGAAAGTCGTTGATGATTGAGAGGCTTATCCCTATTGTAGAATAAATATTATTTATTTAAATAAATTAATTGTTTAATTTATTTATTTAAATAAGATTAGAATTGTTCTAATTGATTTATTCACAATAGGTTTAATATGGAGAACCTAAAGGGTCACACCATAAAAGGAAGAATAATTATTTAAGAAGTTAATGGCATAATCGTAATAATATGTTAAGTATATTTAATTTAATCTATGGTGATAGAATAAATTAAATAGCTTAATATTATTATTTAATATTTTAGAAATATTAAATATAAATTAATAAGAGAGTCTTATTAATATTATTACAATTATTATTATTTTAATTTCTAAAAGAGTTTAGGAATTAATTTAATATAAGTACTCTCATTTATTCCTAATTGGATTAGGAAGGAAAATTAGTTAAAGGAGTTTAATTAATTATCCCTAATAAGATTAGGGAGCTTAATTAATTAAAAGAATTTAATTAATTAAATAAAACCCAATTCCTTAATTGTTAAGGTGGGTTGCCCACATCTATAAATAAGAGGAGTCTTATTATGGGTGTGTATGGGGTTGTTGACTTTTTACAACGTAATAATAATTCCAATTTGTTGGAGAGTACACTTTTTTCTATAGAGATAGAAAACTAGGGTTTGAGCAATACCACCATCTTCTTGAATTCTTTTCTTCTTCCTTGGTGGATCACCTCTCAGAGGCCAAACATTTGGGTGGCTAACGTTGATCGAAAGGAAGGAACCAAACCCGGTGGATTCAAGTTGAGCGAAAAGGATTTGGAGGTGAACTTGTACACGAGGAAGCTCGATCTTCAAGGGTATGATTTTATTCTTTATCTTTTCGTTTAATTAATAATTGTGCATAAAGGGTGATCAAGGGTATATGGTTTGGTTTTTTTTAAACTCGATTTTACGTTTGCTTTTTTTATGCAATTTGATTGCGTTCATGAATATTACAAACCTAACATAACTTAGTACCATATACTTATATTTACGATCATTGATGATACGAATTGTATTATCTTTAGTAGATAATATTGTATGATACTAAAATGATAAATACCCTTTGTATGGATTCACCTCATATTATTCATTTCATAAAATTAAATATCAAATGACATATACGATTAAATAATCGATACACGATTATCCAAAGTTTTCAATAAAATTATTATAATATGATGATACTACTGAATGTAAGGAGAACCTTGATATAATATAATGATATGTATCATTATTGATCTATTCACGATTATTATCTTTGGTTATTTGCGGATAAGACATGGTCGTGATACTAAATGATACATATCTTATTAAATCTTGGATAAAAATTGGTCATTTTGAAGCAAAAGGGTTAATAAAGAACAACTAGTAGTATAATAAAAAAAAATATCATAACTAAAGATAATTTAATTATCAATAGCTTGCGATAAATAATAAATCGGAGATTTAATAAATATATGGTAGATGATAAAACTTTTGATTCGATATGGATTAATTTAAATGAATGTCTATAAGATGAAATCCATTATGAAGAGTAAAAGTAGATCTTTGGTATAGTATTATCATCTCCGTGTTAAAAAATCCACCAATAATATAATAATATTATATGTAATTCAAAATATCAAATATCATAATTGATAAAATAAAAGACAATCAATGAAATTAAATTAATCTTCATAATATATAATAATGATTTTAAATATTCTTTGCAGGTAGTGAAGAAGATTGTTTTTCATATCTTTTAGGATTTCAGAGATGAAACATGATAAAAAAATCGATGAAGGTATTAGGTTATCTTACCTCTTTATCAAATCATAATTCGCATAATACCTTAATTTGAGGCATAATCATACTAATAAATTTGTGAGACCCCAGATTTTATATCAATAAAGATTTAAATTTTGTCGTAAAAATAATTTTTAATATTATGGTGTGAATTTGAGATAATATTATAGTTGTGGGTAGTATTTATAAATTTTGCAAAGTATGCAAGTGGTTATATTATATTCGATTTAATTGGGAATATTCGGTTTAGCGAGGGAATATTAAATACTAAACTACTCAATCATTGGTGGACCCCACAATGTAATTATTATCGGGATGAGAAAACGACAAAAATATTTTATTGAAATAACGGCGGAAGTTTTTTACCGTTGATCTTTGTTGAACTACTCGGTAGTAAAAATACGATGTCGTGTGGTCGCATAGTAGTAGCATTACGGTATTGATTATTGATGCTTATGTGAGAAGTCACTCGGTTTGATTCCATTATTGTCGATTAATAATATGAATTATTATAGCGATAATGACGTTTTGTTTTATTCAGTATTATTAACGTAATAAAAGCGAAAACATTTTTATATAAAAAAGAATACTTTATTAAAGTTATTCTATAAATAGAATATATTATATTTTATTATGCATAGTGTTGCATAGTTTTTTGCATAGTGTTTGCATATAGTGTTGATATAGTGTTTGCATAGTAAAATGTTTTTATATAAATAGAATATATTATATTTTATTTAAAAGATTTTGCTTTAAATATGGGACCGTCAGATTAAAAAGTAAATCAACTGGACCGTTCATGGATTAATTACTATGCATTCTATTTTCCTATAAATAGAAGCTCATTCCTTCATTATTTTCTTACGAATTCACTGAAACTCTAGAGAGAGAGAAATTATAGAGAGAAGCTATAGAGAGAAAATCTATAGAGAGAAAGAAGAAGAGTATTCGGTACTTCACTACTTTGATATCCAAAGGTTTTTTTTTAGTAAGGGATATTATTTGTTGTATCGTAGTAAGGGGTGTTATTCTTTCTTATTCATGAAGAGAACTTACGTTATTCCATTCATTATTATTACATTGGAATAACTTTTGTAAAAGTGGCATACCCTATACATAACCTTTGTATATGCCTGTGATACCCTATACTTGGTGAAATCCTTATGTTATTCCATTCTTATTTATTACATTGGAATAACTTGATATATGCTGAATCCCCTATACTTGGTGACATTCTTCATTCTTTATTTTTATTACATGTGTTGGAATACAGGACCTGTCCGTGTTATTTTATTACATTGGGACTGGTTCCATTTTTTATTATTACGGCTCTTTATTATTCGTTGGAATATCCTATGTTGTGTGTTTTACACGGATCCTGGTTCCATCATTTTTATTATTCGCATTTATTATTCTGTTGGAACATCCGCCGAGGTGTGAATTTCACCGACTTTCGGTTCCGATTATTATTATTTTGTTGGAATAACACTACATCGCAATCACCGCATGCATGGTGATTTCTTTTGTTATTCCATTTTTATTATACCGGTTGGTTAAAACTTTGACTTCTATACTCCATGAAATTAGTAGAATATCCTTGATATTTGCGTTCATCCAAAGATATCTTTTCATGGAAATATTCTTACGATCATTCTTGAATTTTTACTCTACAAAGCAGTATCATGTTGACAATTTGGACGTTAATAATTCTGGATAAAATAATTCTTGAACTTGTTTTATTGAATTATTATGTCATCATCATCATCCTCATGTTATATTATGTTATCTTTGGCTTACGTGCATAGATGAACTTAGTATGATTTATGACGAGGATCATTTCGGTATAATCATGGCTTGATATAAATGATGTGACAAAAGTCCTCGATTGGTTTGTAATGCGATGATGGATAGTTTTTGGTATGATTATGACCGGGGTGATTCGGTATAGTCATGACCATTGATAATTTGATGAAAATCCTTGGACAGTGTATGCGGGGATGATTAGATGTGGTGGTTTATTTATTAAAGTCGAGTCTAGTGATAAAAAATTGATGAAAACCTTTTAAAACCTAAAAGATAGTAGACTTTATTTTCTACTTGACTCTTTTAATGGATTGCATATTCACTGCAGCTTAAACCTGGTTGTCTATTGTATTTTATCGGTTTAACTTTGTTGAAGGCTAATGATAATTTATTACGCATTATCTTAGTCATAATATTTCTTCATTGGGCTAGTTGAGCTCACCCTTTCTTTCCTTGTTCTCTTGAGTGAAATGAGAGAACATATTTGGGACGAGTCGGGGAGCGGAGTAATGGTCGAGAGGATAGCATTAGTAGTCCTCACTATTACGTGAAATAGTGTGATAATAGTTGTAATGAGGACTCCTTTTGAGTTTGTATAATATCTAGTAGACAATATTTGTATTCAAACTCACGTTTTTATGTCGTATTATACTAGCAGTTATATTAGTAAGTTGTATTTGAATTTATGTACCATGTAAGTGGCGACCCAAGATGGGTGACGTATACCTAATTTTGGGGATACCAAGTCCATCTATGCACGTAAGCCAAAGATGACTTTCATCACATCAATATAAGCATGAGAATGATGACAATGATATAAGCACTAATCAAACGAAAACCAGGATAAATATTAAAGACTTTAAATTTATCCAAATATTATCAATCACTTAATAAACTTATAATCAAATATTATTAATATTATAATAATATTTTAATCACCTCTTAAACTTACAAATAATTTATTTCAATTGCTTACACTTTACCAAATAATGCATTTAATCATTCAAAAATGCCATACTCATAAGATTTCATCACTAATGATCAAATCCCTTATCAAAAACCTGCATATATCTTATATAGTATTTTCAAGCCACAAAATCCTATTTTCCAACTTAGTTACTTCACATAACATATTTAACTTATATGCTCGTAACTAAACCATTTTCATGAAAAATACCAAATCAGTCCCAAAAATTATTCTTTCCTGGGATTAAGCATAATATAGTCCCATAATGAACATATATTTTTCTCGGAATTTTTAAAATTCATTTACTATTTTTTAAAAATCAATTTCTAATTAATTCCTTAAGAAATTAACTACCTCAAGTTTAACTCCATAAATCCCCAAATCTTGGCAGGATCTTACACATGTTAACGTGAGCTCCCAGTTTAAATTTCATGGTCATCGGAGTTATAAACTCCAGTTATAGCGTTTTTCGTCGGAAAAACCTAAATATTGAAATGGTCATAACTTGCTCATTTTAAGTCGGAATGAGCTCATTTTTGGACAGGAGGTACTTTATACCATATATTTTCATGTCCCAAAAGGCCAGAATTTTTCTCACAAATTAAGTGGCCGAAACAGCCCTTTTAAAAACATGGGCAGTAGCTTTTTTGAAATTGGCAGCTTTTGCCTCCTTTGCTAAAATCAGTCCACACGAAAATCTACAACACCTTTTCCAGTGATTCCACTTGGATAAGTTACAAAACTCATAGATCTAACTCTAGGACTTGACCACACTCAAAAATTCAAAATATAACAAGAGATATGGTCAATTGAATTTCGTGTTCTGTTTTCACCAAAATCTGATTTTCAACCCTTTGTGATTTCTAAGAAACTTTCATGTTTTCACATAATAACCAACATAACTTATCATAACACTTACTAATACCACATATACCCATGATTTTCATCAGTCCTATACTTTTATTATGACTTTCATCATAATCTATGTAAACAGATCATTTCCATAATTTAATAAGGAATGAAATACAAAGGATAAGTCAGCATGCATGTGATAATTCACATAAACAGGTTATTCCAACAAAATAATAAAGAATGGAATAACAGAAGAAATCACCATGCATGCGATAGATAGCACTGACAAGTTATTCTCAACAGAATAATAAATAATGGAACTGAGTCAGGCGTAGCGCCTTGCATGTGAGGATATTCAAATGAGAATAATAAAGAATGGAATAACATAAGGATTTCACCATGCATGCGGTACTTCGCATAGACAGGTTGTTCCAACAGAATAATAAAGAATGAAATAATATAAGGATTTCACCAAGTATAGGGTATGCCGCGTATACATGTTATGTATAGGGGTATGGCGTAGATACAAAGTTATTCAACAAAATAATAAAGAATGGAATAACATAAGGTTTTCACCAAGTATAGGGTATCTCAGCAGATCATAAAGGTTATGTATAGGGTATGTCACAGTATATAGGTTATTCCAATAGAATAATAAAAACGGAATAATATAAGGATTTCACCAAGTATAGGGGAGTCCACGTATACAGGTTATTCCAACAGAGTAAATAAGAATGGAATAACATAAGGATTTCACCAAGTATAGGGTACGTATGACATACAAGTTATGTATAGGGTATGTCACAGATATCTGAGTTATTCAATGTAATAAATAAAGAATGGGATAATGAAGTTCTCTTCATGAATAAGAAAGAATAACACTCCTTACGGTACAACAAATAATATACCTACCTACCAGACCCCAAATTATTAATAAATGAAATTTATTTTCCTCTATTTATTATTTTGAAATAGTAAGGGTTGATTTGATTAATGTGGATAGTTATGGGTAAAATCATCATGAAATATTTTGAATAAGCAAGTGGTTATAAAATATTCATTATTGTAGGGAATATTCGTTTGGTCGTGGAATATTAAATTTTGTCGGGGAATATTAAATGCTGACAGTATGATCTTTTTATGGGCCCCATAATGAAAGCGATTGGATGAAGAAAGCGACAAATATAAGTTGTTTATAAATACTTGGCGTAGTTATTACAGATTTATTATCTTGTTGGAATACCCGGTGGTTTAAAAACACACTAATCTGGCGCGTTGTTGAGCGGTGCTTTGCGGTATTGCACCAATTATTGATTCTTACGTAAGAAGGCACTACTCGATAATTATTACGATAATTCTTTATTCGATTATTTTATTTTATTGATTCAATAATTCTTTGCATTGATATTTTATATTCTTTGTTGTTTGATAAATTGTCATTTATAGTATTTTCCATTCAGACAAATAATTCATATTATCTGAATAATATTATTGGATAACATTATTGGCGATGTCTAGAAAGTTACATCTAAGGAGAGGTTTGGTCACTAATTAATTGCTTGATGAGGAGAGATCCTTATTGAAAGCCCCCTCTTTCACAGGAGCGGCTTTGGTTGCCCGATCTTGTGATTCATAATATTATTTGTGAATAATTAATTATTGATTTATATGATGAGGAAAATATTGATTTTATGTGGATATAGATGGAAAATTTTTAATGTGACAATTGTTGAAAATTAATATTTTATCTTTTTACGATAAAATAATTCATTTAAATATATTATTTTAATAATATATAATAATGGTGATATTTTTTATAATGAATGGGATATATGAGTATATGAGGAGGAAGAGTATTTTTTGTGGCATTAAATGTTTTAACACATATTTTTGTGTGTTGGTGGACCCCAATTATTAATTAGAAATTTGATTATAGCTTTGTAAAATCGTCCGTTTGTGGATTTGGTCAATTTTACATTTGGAATTTGGAAAAACTTTCTTACGCAAAGTTGTAGAGAATTGAATTTCCTATAAAAATTGCTTGAGATTTGAATTTTACGATGAAAAAGGGCTATTTATTATGAATTATTGAAGTTCGAAGCTCAAAAAATAATTGATTTTTGGAAGTTTAAAATATTTTTTTTAAAAACGTTTTTTTTCATTTTTGAAACTCATTTTACACATGTGATTATGTGGCTGAATCAGAGATTCAAAAGTGTGCGTTATGAAGTTGAAAAAAAATATATAATATTATTATATTAAATTTTCTACTTTGGTGTTTAAGCATTTTCTATAAATAGGGGTCTTAGGTTAGAATTGAAAATCACACAGAAAGCTGAAGTTTTTCTCTCTCTATATTATATGAGCGTATTCTTGTGAGTATTTTGAGTATACTTTGAGTATTTATCTATATCGGTTCAAGTCAAGTCATAGCTTTATATCAAGGTGTTTTGATTAAATCTTGTCTTTCGAGGTAAGGGATGTTATTTTATTCGAAAATGATATTATTTCTTCAATATCATTATCTTTGAAATATTGGTTGGAAATTTTTATCAAATTTGGAACTTTTTTGGGGTTTATTGGGGTTTCTTATTCATGAGTTCTTATTCGAGTTCTTATTCATGAGTTCTTATTCATGATTCTTATTCACGATTACTTTATTACGAATTATTATTGAAGCGTGATGATTTTTTGTGAAATTTCTATCTTTTGGTGTGAGATTACTATTCACGTATACGACACTTTATTCACGATATCTGACACTATTATTCACGAATCGACACTATTCAAAGAAAAATGAAATTTCTTCTTTTTTTGTCCAAAATATCTATTATGGATACTAGCTTTGATTGTATCCATGTTTTGATCATTCTTGAATTTTACTCCACTACGATTACTTATGAAGTATTTTTGAACTTGGATTGTTTTAAAATACGAATCCTTAATATTGTTCTTTTTGTTTCCTTTGGATTTCGTTTTCTTTAAAATATTTTTCATCATCCTCGGTCTAAATGATGATATTCTTGAATATCTTTTGGCTTTTGTAGTGCAAAGATGAATGATTTCTTGATGAATATCTTTGGCCGTAGTGCAAAGATGAGCAGTGTTGAGATGAACATGATGATTGATTAATATCTTTGGGCCGTAGTGCAAAGATGAGCAGTGTTTAGATGAACATGACCCGGTGATGAATATCTTTGGCTTTTGTAGTGCAAAGATGAATATTTGATTCGAGATATATATTGATTGATGTTACGGGGATAAAATATCGACGATGAACTTTTAAATTCATATATAGAAGATAGTAGTTTGCATTCTCTACTTAACTCTTCTAATGAATTATTTTTCAGCTGCGAAGATTGATTTAAAAGCTGGTTGTCTATTGTATTCTATTATTTTTTTTCCTGTTGAAGACTAACGATAATTTGTTGTATATTATCTTAGTCATAATATTCTTCTTTGGGCTAGTTGAGCTCACCCTTTTCCTTTTTGTTCATTTTTCTTCTCGGGGGGAGGCGAGAATGTAGCGAGTACTAGTCGGGGTATGGAATGAAGGTTCTAGAGAGAGTTGTTTAGTAGTCCTCACCATTTTGTAAAATAATGTATATAAATAATTGTGATGAGGATTTATTTGGGTATGTATATTATCTAGAAGACAATAATTGTATTTAAACTCACGATATATATATGTTGTCGTATTTTGCACGACAAATGTATTAATAAAGTTGTAGTTATTTACATACCATGTATTTGGCGACTCGAGAATGGGTTGGATGGAATGGACCTATTTTGGGGGCGTCGCGGTTAATATCGAGCTTAGGGGGATATGATCTCTGGCGGAGATCGGGGAATAGAACTAGGAGGGAGGCAGAGTAAATCCTTAGCTAGTGTGTGTCTACTAAGCTTATTTGTTAGTTGGTTAGTATATAGGGATATTATGTGATATATTGATTTCCTTAATTAACCCTTGTTTTATGGCGATATTTGAGAATGTCATTGAGAATATTAATGATGGAGTAAATGAGGCCAGTGGAGATGCTGTACTTACCAGCGAGGAGGAGAGCGTGCAGCAGGTTGCAATGTACCTCTGTGAACAACACCTTTGGCGAGATGATGAGCGAGGGGATGTTTAGAAGCTTTTTTGCAGTTCATGCAAAAAATCGAGACGAGGAGACTTCGTGTTCAAAATCTGAGGAGAGAAATGATAGCAATTCACGGGTGGTCTGACCAAGCGTTCAAAAGTTGGGACCACACGAGTGCAGGGAAAGCGGATCCGATTAAAGGCGGAGCGTGGGTCAAACAAATTACCAAGATATTCGATGTCTTGGGATGCGGAGACGAAGAAAGTTCCATTCGCTACTTTTATGTTAAAGGCGAGGCGATTCTTGGTGGGAATCGTGAAGCGTACCCATCATTTTACCTTTCGGCATGTCGTGGGAGCGTTTGAAGCAGTTCAATGACAAGTACTTCCACGAAAGTATTCGTCGTATGAAGGAAGTGGAGTTTATTAGATTGGGGCGAGAATAACATGGCGGTGTCCCGATGAGGCGAAGTTAGCGGAGTTATCGAGTTTGCACCTCATTTGGTGGAGAATGAGAGCATATATGCGCGGATGTTTACGAGAGGTTTGAAACCGGCATCGTCGGTATCTCATTTCTCATAAATTTTCTCTCTATTAGGATGTTGTCAGCGGGGCTCGGTTGTTAGAAGCGAGATACTTGATGTACGTTCAATGAGGGACCATAACGAGGATCATAGAAGATAGCGATCATCGAATAACGATAACCGGCGGAGAAAAAGAAGAATACGGACAAAGCGGTAACCACTCTGGTGGTGGTAATCGTGGCCATGAAAATAGAAGAAGCGAGTCGGGAGGAGATTTTAAAAAGGAGATTCAACAACGACGACCATGTGTGAGGCGGCGTCGTGGCCGATGGCTGGTTCGAGGAGGAGGAGAAAGACCACCGGTCGTATATGTTACAAATCACGGGAAGAGGGACATATCATTGTTGCGCCCTAGCAGTTTAAGGTATGCTATAATTGTGGAAAAAAAGAAGGACATATCGCTCGAGTTATGCGATATCGAAACCAGATCCGGCGGGAATGGTGACTCAAAAAGGATGTCCCGGAAAAGTCAAAGTCAGCGGTTTCTGGAAGGCGTTTTGTCGTGGCCGGTCAAAATCGAGGAAACGAGCGAAGTTATGCAGGTTAGTTAATTATAAATTCTTGCGAAGTTTATACCTTACTGAATCTGGGGTTCTACCCATTCTTTTTTCTCTCTCTTGCTTGCGCTCAGCGTTTGAACTTGACTACGGAGAAATTAGACTTTGACCTATTTATGGAGAACTCAGTTAGGAGAAACTTTCATTACATCCGTTGTTTAGAAATCTTGCTTGATTCGAGGTTGGCTTTATCATTTACATTAACCTTATTTCTATAGAGATATTTGCTTTTGATGTGATTTTAAGGTTAACTACTCTCATCATAGAAATTGATTACTTTTTCGTAAGGTTGTTAGTTTTCATATTAATGACTTTATTATTGAATTCAAGCAATCAAACCATTGTAGTCAAACATTTTCATATCAAGCCATGAAGTCATTCGTTTATTACGGATGTCAAGTTTTCTTAGTCCATGTTATGGATTTGAATAAAAAGACACGTCGATTTGAATAATATTCTGTTGTTATTATTTTTTTTTCTGCGTATTTCTGAAGAATTTCTTGGCTTACTCCAAAAAGCGATATTAAATTTTGTATCGACTTTTTGAACACGGTACAAAACTCATTTCTAAAATCTCATATCGAATGGCTCTATTTGAACTGGAGTTAAAAATTCAACTATAAATTTGGTACTGAGCCTTTATCTGGTGACTTCCTTTGTGGGAATGCTGCAAAGCGGACTCTCTCGTAGGGGACACCATATTAGATGCGATAGTAAAGCGATAGGTGTCATTGTAGCGTCTTATCAAGGTTGGGATATGAGTCGCGATTGAGAACAACCTAAGTCGGTCGGTAATCGAAATCGTAGCTTTCAGAAGCTTAGTTGGTTATTATCGGAGATTCGTTGAAGGATATTCTCGAATCGCTATTCCATTACTTATGGTGACTCGTAGAGATACAAAATTTGAATGGAGCAAGGAATGTGGGAAGAGCTTGAAGAACTCGAGAGGAGACTCATTGACACGTGTTACGACCATGCCATCTGGAAAAGCGAGCGTGGTGGTGGTGGCGTGTTGAGTAGAAGATCGTATACAAATCTGAGTGCGATATTGTCAAAGACTCATTTCAGTATAATTTACAAATAATAGAGATGGAGATGAAAACTCTAGGTACCCGCGTGATGATATCTGAGTATAATCGACTTTAATCGATAAAGTTAAAAGTTATTAAGCTACTACACACGGGAGATGATGAATTTGAAGAAGGAGGTGCAAGAAGTTGTTATTTCAAAAGCGAGAATCGGTGAGGTGAGGAAAGCTCGAACCTTGATTTATTAATCCATTTGAAATTCTCGATCGAATAGGGGCGTGGCCTATAGACTCGTTTTTACCGTAAAGTATGGCGTGTTCATGCGCGTTTTTCACGTATCGATGTTACGTAAATATGTGGACGACCGAACCGTCGTGAGTTGAGTTAGAGCCGGACGAGATAGTAGAAGACTTAACGTCACGAGGAGGTACTGTCAAGATCTTGGATAGGAAAGAACATGTCCTCTATGTGAGGTTATACCACAAGTTAAAGTTTTGTGGAGAAACCATCTTTATTGAGGAAATGACACGGGAGTTGGAAGCGGAAATGAAAGCGAGGTATTCTCATCTTTTGAAAAACACCAGTCGTCGTCGATTTCGAGGACGAAATTTCATAAGGAGGGAGGTTGTAAGACCCCAAATTATTAATAAATGAAATTTATTTTCCTCTATTTATTATTTTGAAATAGTAAGGGTTGATTTGATTAATGTGGATAGTTATGGGTAAAATCATAAATATTTGAATAAGCAGTGTGGTTATAAAATATTCATTATTATTCGGGGAATATTCGTTTTTGGTCGTGGAATATTAAATCTTTTTGGGGGGAATATTAAATGCTGACGGCCTTGATCTTTTATGGGCCCCATGTGAGAAGCGATTGGATGAAGAAAGAAAGCGACAAATATAAGTTGTTTATAAATAATGGCGTAGTTATTCACAGATTATCTTGTTGGAAATACCGTTAAAAAAAAACACACTACTGTCTGCGTTGTTTGAGCAGTAGCTTTGCGGTATTTGCAATTATTGATTCTTACGTACGTGAAAGGCACTACTCGATAATTATTACGATAATTCTTATTCGATATTTTATTTTATTGATTCAATAATTCTTTGCATTGATATTTTTTTATATTCTTGTTGTTTGATAAATTGTCATTACAGTATTTTCCATTATCAGAGCAATAATTCATATTATCTGAATAATATTATTGGATAACATTATTGGCGATGTCTAGAAAGTTACATACAGGAGAGGTTTGGTCACTAATTTTGCGCGATGAGAGAGATCCTTATTGGAAGCCCCCCCTCTCTCACAGGAGCGGCTTTGGTTGCCCGATCTTGTGATTCTGTAATATTATTTGTGAATAATTAATTATTGATTTATATGATGAGGAAAATATTGATTTTATGTGGATATAGATGGAGAAATTTTTTTTAATGTGACAATTGTTGAAAATTAATATTTTATCTTTTACGATAAAATAATTCATTTTAAATATATTATTTTAATAATATATTAATGGTGATATTTTATAATGAATGTGGGATATATGAGTATATGAGGAGGAAGAAGTATTTTTTTTTGTGGCATTAAATTTTTAACACATATTTTTTGTGTGTTGGTGGACACAATTATTATTGAAATTTGATTATAGCTTTATAAAATCGCTTGGTTTGTGGATTTGGTCAATTTACATTTGGAATTTGGAAAAACTTTCTTACGCAAAGTTGTAGAAATTGAATTTCCTATAAAAATTCGTGAGATTTGAATTTTTCGATAAAAGGGCTATTTATTATGAATTATTGAAGTTAGAAGCTCGAAATAATTGATTTTTGGAAGTTTTAATTATTTAAAAAAGAAAAGTTTTTTTTTTTTTTTTTTGAACTCATTTTAACATGTGATTATGATTTTTGAATTCAGAGATTCAAAAAGTGGTGCGTATGAAATTTTAAATATATATAATATTATTATATTAAATTTTCTACTTTGGTGTTCTAAGCATTTTCTATAAATAGGGTCTTAGGTTAGAATTGAAAATCACGAAGCTGAAGTTTTTTTCTCTCTCTATATTATCGGCGTATTCTTGTGAGTATTTTGAGTATACTTTGAGTATTGCTATACGGTGCAAGTTCAAAGTCATGCTTTATATCAGGTGTTTATTTAGAAATCTTGTCTTTCGAGGTAAGGGATGTTATTTTATTAAAAAAAATGATATTATTTCTTGATATCATTATTTGAAATATTGGTTGGAATTTTTATCAAATTTGGAACTTTTTCATGTCGGGTTACTTATTATTGAGATTCTTATTATTGAGTTACTATTCATGAGTTACTTATTCACGAGATTCTTATTCACGATTACTATTCGATGTATTAAGCGTGAAGATTTTTTTTTGTGAAATTTCTATCTTTTTTTGGTATTCGAGATTGTTTATTCTTATTCACGTATCGGCACTATTCACGTATGATGACTTTATTCACGAATCTGACACTATATTTAGAAAGAAAAATGAAATTTCTTTTTTTTGTCAAAATATCTATTATGGATACTAGCTTTGATTGTATCCGTGTTTTGATCATTCTTGAATTTTACTCCACTCGATTACTTATGAAGTATTTTTGAACTTGGATTGTTTTAAAATCTGAATCCTTAATATTTGTTCTTTTGTTTCCTTTGGATTCGTTTTCTTTAAAATATTTTTCATCATCCTCGGTCCTAAATGATGATATTCTTGAATATCTTTGCTTTTGTAGTGCAAAGATGAATGATTTCTTGATGAATATCTTTTGGCGTAGTGCAAAGATGAGCAGTGTTGAGATGAACATGACATTGATTAATATTGATTAATATCTTTGGCGCGTAGTGCAAAAGATGAGCAGTGTTTAGATGAACATGACCGGTGATGAATATCTCTTTTTAGTGCAAAGATGAATATTTGATTCGGATATATATTGATTGATGTTCTGAGGATAAAATATCGACGATGAACTTTTAAATTCATATATAGAAGATAGTAGTTTGCATTCTCTACTTAACTCTTCTAATGAATTATTTTTCATTGCTGTTGATTGATTTAAAATTTGGTTGTCTATTGTATTCTATTAGATTTTTTCCTGTTGAAGACTAACGATAATTTGTTGTATATTATCTTAGTCGTATATATTCTTCTTTGGGCTAGTTGAGCTCACCCTTTTCCTTTTTGTTCCATTTTTTTTCTCGGGGAGGCGAGAAGAATGTAGCGAAAGTACTAGTCGGGGTATGGAATGAAGGTTCTAGAGAGAGTTGTTTAGTAGTCCTCACCATTTTTTTGTAAAATAATGTATAAATAATTGTGATGAGGATTTATTTTGGGTATGTATATTATCTAGAAGACAATAATTGTATTTAAACTCATATATATATATATATGTTGTCGTATTTTGCCACGACAAATGTATTAATAAAGTTGTAGTTATTTACGTACCATGTATTTGGCGACTCGAGAATGGGTTGGATGGAATGGACCTATTTTGGGGCGTCACGGTTAGTATCGAGCTTAGGGATATGATCTCTGGCGGAGATCGGGGAATAGAACTAGGGAGGGAGGCGAGTAAATCCTTAGCTAGTGTGTCTACTAAGCTTATTTGTTAGTTGGTTAGTATATAGGGATATTATGTGATATATTGATTTCCTTAATTAACCCTTGTTTTATGGCGATTTATTTGAGAATGTCATTTGAGAATATAATGATGGAGTAAATGGGCCAGTGGAGATGCTGTCTTTTTAGCAGCGAGGAGAGCGTTACTGTGGTGGCAATGTACCTCTGTGAACAACCTGCTTGGCGAGATGATGAGCGAGGGGATGTTTAGAAGCTTTTTGCGATTCATGCAAAAATCGAGACGAGGAGACTTCGTGTTCAAAATCTGAGGAGAAATGATAGCAATTCACGGGTGGTCACGACCTGAAGCAGTTGAAAAGTTGGGACCACGAAGTGCAGGAAGCGGATCCGATTAAAGGCGGAGGCGTGGGTCAAACAAATTACCAAGATATTCGATGTCTTGGGATGCGGAGGAAGAGAAAGTTCCATTCGCTACTTTTATGTTCGTGGTGAGGCTGATTCTTGGTGGGAATCGTGAAGCGTACCCATCATTTTTCGGCATATCGTGGGAGGCGTTTTTGAAGCAGTTCAATGACAAGTACTTCCACGAAAGTATTCGTCATATGAAGGAAGTGGAGTTTATTAATTTGGAGCGAGAATAATGGGCGGTGTGTCGATCTGGCGAAGTTAGCGGAGTTATCGAGTTTGCACCTCATTTGGTGGAGAATGAGAGCGTATGTATGGCGGATGTTTACGAGAGGTTTGAAACGGCGGCATCGTCGATATCTCATTTCTCATAAATTTTCTCTCTATTAGGATGTTGTGTCAGCGGGGCTCGATTGTTTAGGCGAGATACTTGAAATACGTTCAATAGGGGACCATAACGAGGATCATCATCTAGAAGATAGCGGTCATCGAATAACGATAACCCGGCGGAGAAAGAAGAATACGGACAAAGCGGTAACCACTGGTGGTGGTAATCGTGGCCATGAAAATAGAAGAAGCGAGTCGGGAGGAGATTTTAAAGAGGAGATTCAACAACGACCATGTGAAGGCGTCGGCGCTTGATGTATTTGGTTCGAGGAGAGAGAAAGACCACCGGTCGTCGTATATTCAACAAATGGGGGAAGAGGGACATATCATTAAGCGCCCTAGCAGTTTAAGGTATGCTATAATTGTGGAAAAGAAGGACATATATCGCTCGAGTTATGCGGTATCGAAACCGATCCAGCGAGAATGGTGACTCGAAAAGGATGTCCCGAGAAAAGTCAAAAGTCAGCGGTTCTGGAAGGCGTTTGTCGTGGCCGGTCAAAATCGAGGAACGAGACGAAGTTAGCAGGTTAGTTAATTATAAATTCTTGCGAAGTTTATACCTTACTGAATCTGGGTTCTACCCATTCTTTTATCTCTCTTGCTTGCGCTCAGCGTTTGAACTTGACTACGGAGAAATTAGACTTTGACCTATTTATGGAGACTCAGTTAGGAGAAACTTTCATTACATCGTTGTTTAGAAATCTTGCTTGATTGAGGTTGGCACTATCACATTACACATTAACCTTATTTCTATAGAGATATTTGCTTTTGATGTGATTTTAAGGTTAACTACTCATCATGCGAAATTGATACTTTTCGTAAGGTTGTTAGTTTTCATATTCTAAGCAACTTTGTTATTGAATTCAAGCAATCAAACCATTGTAGTCAAACATTTTCATATCAAGCCATGAAGTCATTCGTTTATTACGGATGTCGAGTTTTCTTAGTCCATGTTATGGATTTGAATAAAGACACGTCGATTTGAATAATATTCTGTTGTTATTGATTTTTCTGGCGTATTTCTGAAGAATTTCTTGGCTTACTCCCAAGCACGATATTAAATTTTGTATCGACTTTGAACCGGTACAAAACTCATTTCTAAAATCTCATATCGAATGGCTCTATTGAACTTGAGAGTTAAAAATTCAACTATAAATTTGGTACACGAGCCTTTATCTGGTGACTTCCTTTGTGGAATGCAGAAGCCGGACTCTCGTAGTAGGGGACACCATATTCGATGCGATAGTAAAGCGATAGGTGTCATTGTAGCGTCTTATCAAGGTTGGGATATGAGTCGCGATTGAGAACAACCTAAGTCGGTAATCGAAATCGTAGCTTTCTAGGCTTAGTTGGTTATTATCGGAGATTCGTTGAAGGATATTCTCGAATCGCTATTCCATTACTATGGTGACTCGTAGAGATACAAAAATTGAATGGAGCGAGGAATGTGGGAAGAGCTTGAAGAACTCGAGAGGAGACTCATTTGACACGTGTTACGACCATGCCATCTGGAAAAGCGAGCGTGGTAGGCGGCGTGTTGAGTAGAAGATCGTATATATCAAATCTGAGTGCGATATTGTCAAAGACTCATTTCAGTATAATTTACAAATAATAGAGATGGAGATGAAAACTCTAGGTACCCGCGTGATGATATCTGAGTATAATCGACTTTAATCGATAAAGTTAAAAAGTTATTCAAGCTACACGGGTGATGAATTTGAAGAAGGAGTGCGAGAAGTTGTTATTTCAAAAGCGAGAATCGGTGAGGTGAGGAAAGCTCAAACCTTGATTTATTAATCCATTTGAAATTCTCGATCGAATAGGAGCGTGTGGCTATAGACTCGTTTCGTTTGCCAAGTATGGTAATGGCGTGTTCATGCGCGTTTTTCACGTATCGATGTTACGTAAATATGTGGATGACCGAACCACGTCATTGAGTTAAGCCGGACGAGAGATAGTAGAAGACTTAACGTGACGAGGAGGTACTGTCAAGATCTTGGATAGGAAAGAACATGTCCTATATGTCAGGGGTTATACCACAAGTTAAAGTTTTGTGGAGAAACCATCTTATTGAAATGACACGGGAGTTGGAAAGCGGAAATGAAAGCGAGGTATTCTCATCTTTTGAAAACACACACGAGTCGTCGTCGATTTCGAGGGCGAAATTTCATAAGGAGGGAGGTTGTAAGACCCCAAATTATTAATAAATGAAATTTATTTTCCTCTATTTATTATTTTGAAATAGTAAGGGTTGATTTGATTAATGTGGATAGTTATGGGTAAAAATCAAATATTTTGAATAAGCAAGTGGTTATAAAATATTCATTATTATTGGGGAATATTCGTTTGGTCGTGGAATATTAAATCTTTTGTCGGGAATATTAAATAATGATGGTATGATCTTTTATGGGCCCCATGTGAAGCGATTGGATGAAGAAAAGCGACAAATATAAGTTGTTTTTATAAATAGCGGCGTAGTTATTCACAGATTATCTTGTTGGAATACCCGGTGGTTAAAAAACACTTATCTGGCGTTGTTGAGCGGTAGCTGCGGTATTGCACCAATTATTGATTCTTACGTGAAAGCACTACTCGATAATTATTACGATAATTCTTATTCGATATTTTATTTTATTGATTCAATAATTCTTTGCATTGATTTTTTATATTCTTTGTTGTTTTGATAAATTGTCATTACGGTATTTTCCATTATCAGACAATAATTCATATTATCTGAATAATATTATTGGATAACATTATTGGCGATGTCTAGAAAGTTACATAAGGAGAGGTTTGGTCACACTAATTGCGGCGCCCGATAAGGAGAGATCCTTGGAAGAAGCCCCTCTTTCAGGAGCGGAGGTTGGATCGATCTTGTGATTTCTGTAATATTATTTGTGAATAATTAATTATTGATTTATATGATGAGGAAAATATTGATTTTATGTGGATATAGATGGAGAAAATTTTTAATGTGACAATTGTTGAAAATTAATATTTTATCTTTTTACGATAAAATAATTCATTTAAATATATTATTTTAATAATATATTATATGTGATATTTTTATAATGAATGTGGGATATATGAGTATATGAGGAGGAAGAGTATTTTTTGTGGCATTAAATGTTTAACACATATTTTTGTGTGTTGGTGGACCCCATTATTATTGAGAAATTTGATTATAGCTTTAAAAAAAAATCCCGTTTATGGATTTTGGTCAATTTATTTTGGAATTTGGAAAAACTTTCTTACGCAAAGTTGTAGAGAAATTGAATTTCCTATAAAAATTCATTGAGATTCAAATTTTTCGATAAAAGGGCTATTTATTATGAATTATTGAAGTTTTAGAAGTTCGAAATAATTGATTTTTGGAAGTTTAAAATATTTATTTTAGAAAAAAGTTTTTTTTTTTTTTGGTGGGCCTCATTTTAACATGTGATTAATAAATTTGAATTCAGATTTAAATTAAAAGTGTGCGTGAATTTTTTATAAATATATAATATTATATTAATTTTTCTACTTTTGGTGTTCTAAGCATTTTTCTATAAATAGGGTCTTAGGTTAGAATTGAAAATCACACGAAGCTGAAGTTTTTTCTCTCTATATTATCGGCGTATTCTTGTGAGTATTTTGAGTATACTTTGAGTATTGCTATCACGGTGCAAGTTCAAGTCATAGCCTATATCAGGTGTTTGATTTAAATCTTGTCTTTTCGAGGTAAGGGATGTTATTTTTTTTGAAAATGATATTATTTCTTCAATATCATTATCTTGAAATATTGGTTGGAAATTTTTATCAAATTTGGAACTTTTTCATATGGGGTTCTATTATTATTCATGATTCTTATTCGAGTTACTATTCACGAGTTCTTATTCTGATTCTTATTCACGATTACTATTTGAAATTATTGAAGCGTGAAGATGTTTTTTGTGAAATTTCTATCTTTTTGGTGTCGAGATTCTTATTCACGTATCGACACTTTATTCACGTATCTGACACTTTATTCACGAATCTTTATTCATAGAAAAATGAAATTTCTTTTTTGTCCAAAATATCTATTATGGATACTAGCTTTGATTGTATCCATGTTTTGATCATTCTTGAATTTTACTCCTACGATTACTTATGAAGTATTTTTGAACTTGGATTGTTTAAAATCTGAATCCTTAATATTGTTCTTTTGTTTCCTTTGGATTCGTTTTCTTTAAAATATTTTTCATCATCCTCGGTCCTAAATGATGATATTCTTGAATATCTTTGGCTTTTGTAGTGCAAAGATGAATGATTTCTTGATGAATATCTTTGGGCGTAGTGCAAAGAGATGAGCAGTGTTGAGATGAACATGACCCTCTTGATTAATATCTTTGGCCGTAGTGCAAAGATGAGCAGCAGTGTTTAGATGAACATGACCCGGTGATGAATATCTTTGGCTTTTGTAGTGCAAAGATGAATATTTGATTTCGGATATATATTGATTGATGTTACTGAGGGGATAAAATATCGACGATGAACTTTTAAATTCATATATAGAAGATAGTAGTTTGCATTCTCTCTTAACTCTTCTAATGAATTATTATTTCAGCTGCGATTGATTGATTTAAAATTGGTTGTCTATTGTATTCTATTAGATTTTTTCCTGTTGAAGACTAACGATAATTTGTTGTATATTATCTTAGTCGTAATATTCTTTCTTGGGCTAGTTGAGCTCACCCTTTTCCTTTTTGTTCCATTTTTTCTTCTCGGGAGGCGAGAATGTAGCGAGTACTAGTCGGGGTATGGAATGAAGGTTCTAGAGAGAGTTGTTTAGTAGTCCTCACATTTTTTGTAAAATAATGTATAAATAATTGTGATGAGGATTTATTTGGTGTGTATGTATATTTTCAGAAGACAATAATTGTATTTAAACTCACGATATATATATGTTGTGCGTATTTTTACGACAAATGTATTAATAAAGTTGTAGTTATTTACACGTACCATGTATTTGGCGACTCGAGAATGGGTTGGATGGAATGGACCTATTTTGAAGCCCCTCAAATTTACATTACCTAGTAGTTCGAAGAGATGAGAATACCTTGCTTTCTTTTCGGATTGTACCTCCTGCATATATATCCTCTCATATCATGATTTTTCCATTGCTTTCATCTCCCGTATTTCAGATATCATTCTAGAATACATCTTCAAAACAAAGGTCAATTGACATATCACAAATTGTCAACTTATCAAGTAAAAATGTCGACTTAGGTAAGTTACACACTGGCAAAGTAAGTGATGATGAAGTTTTGTTTTATTAGTATTATTAACGTAATAAAACAGAAAAGCTTTTTATATAAAGCAGAATACTTTTATAAAGTTATTCGCTTTATTATTAAGCTAATAGTAAAATCTTTTTATATAAAAGCAGAATACTTTTATAAAGTTATTCGTTTTATTAGGCTAATATAAAAAATCTTTTATATAAAAATGAAATACTTTTATAAAGTTATTCGTTTTATTAGACAATAATTAGATTATATTATATTTTATTATGCATAGTGCTGCGTAGTGTGTTGCATATAGTGTTTTGCATAGTAAAATCTTTTTATATAAAACGAGAATACTTTTATAAAATTATTCATTTTATTAGATTATAAATAGAATATATTATATTTTATTTAAAAGATTTTGCTTTAATTATGGACCGTCTCGATTAAAGTAAATCAATACTGACCGTTTCATGAGTTAGATTCTTATGTATCCATTCTTCTATAAATAGAAGCTCATTCCTTCATTCATTATTTTCTTATTTAATTCAATTCTTGAAACTCAGAGAGAGAAATTATAGAGAGAAAGAAGAAGAGTATTATGCTACTTTACTATTACGATATCAAGTTTCTTTTACTAGTAAGGGATATTATTTGTTGTAATTCGTAAGGGTATTATTTCTTTTGTATTCATGAAGAGAACTTACGTTATTCTATTCCTTATTATTCATTGGAATAAACTTTGATACTGTGACTACCCTATACTTGGTGACATTCTTCTATTATTCCGTCTTTATTATTACATTTGAATATATCACATGCATGTGTTTTACACCGGACCGGTTTAAATCTTTATTATTCATTGGAATATCATGTTTGTGTGTTTTACAGGACTGGTTCCGCTTATTTTATTATTCATTACATTGGAATATCTTGTACATGTGTTTTACAGGACCTAGTTCCGTCTTTTATTATTCTGCATTGGGAATAACACATGCATGCGGTCTCTATTGCATGCTTGGTGAATCCTTACGTTATTTCATTCTTTATTATTTCATTGGAATAACACATACATGTGGATTACCACATGCATGGTGAATGATCCTTCGTATTCATTCCTTATTAAATTGTTGTAATGATCTGGTTACGTGGATTATGATGAAAGTCATAATAAAAGCATTGGACTAATGAAAATCATGGTTATATTTCGTATTAGTAAGTGTTATGATGAGTTATGTTGGTTATTATGTGAAAACATGAAAGTTTCTTAGAAATCACAAAGGGTTGAAAAATTAGATTTTGGTGAAAATGGAACATGAAATTCAATTGACCATATCTTCTATTATATTTTGAATTTTTGAGTGAGGTCAAGTTCTAGAGTTAGGTCTATGAGTTTTGTAACTTATCCAAGTGGAATCACTGGAAAAGGTGTTGTAGATTTTGGTGTGGAATGATTTTAGTAAAGGATGAAAATTTTGGAAATACTTAAAAAGCTACTGTCCAAAATTTTAAAAGGGCATTTTTGGCCACTTAATTTTTGAGAAAAATTCTGACCTTTTGGGACATGAAAATATATGGTATAAAGTACCTCCTGTCCAAAAATGAGCTTATTCTGACTTAAAATGAGCAAGTTATGTTCATTTCAATATTTAGGTTTTTCTGACAAAAAATGCTATAATCGGAGTTCTATAACTCCGATGACCATGAAATTTAAACTGGAAGCTCACGTTAACATGTGTAAGATTCTGCCAAGATTTGGGAATTTTTGGAGTTAAACTTGAGGTAGCTAAATTCTTAAGGAATTAATTAGAAATTGATTTTTGAAAAATAGTAAATGAATTTTAAAAATTCCGAGAAAAATATATTTTTAATATGGGACTATATTATGTTTAATCCCAGAAAAGAATAATTTTTGGGACTGATTTGGTATTTTTCATGAAAATAGTTTAGTTATGAACATATAAGTTAAATATGTTATGTGGAGTTGAAGAATTGGTAAATAGGATTTTAGGGCTTGAAAATCCTATATAAGGTATATGCAGATTTTTGATGAGTGATTTGATTATTGGTGATGAAATCTTATGAGTATGCCATTGTTGAACAATTAAATGCATTATTTGGAAAATTGTAAACAATTAGATGAAATCATTTATAAGTTTAAGAAGTGATTAAAATATTGTTATAGTATTAACAATATTAGATTATGATTTTATTAAGTGATTGATAATGTCCGGATAAATTTAAAATCTTTAATATTTATCCTTGATTTAGTTTGATTAATGCTTATAATATTGTCATCATCCTCATATTTATATTATGTTGAAAGTCATACGTGGCTGTGAGTGCGTAGATGGACTTGGTATGATTATGATCGAGGATTATTCGGTATAATCATGACCGTAATATTGCAAATGATGTGGAAAAAGTCTTCGTTGGCCGTGTAGCGGCATGATGGACGATTTTGGTATGATTATGGCTATGGATTCTCTTGCCCGAGGTGCAAAAAGATGAATTGTTTTATGGCATGATCGGAATGAATTGATAAAATACGATTATCTTTGACCCATAGTGCATGGATAATTTGTGGTTGTGATACTAATGAAAAAGTCTTCATTTGCCCGTAGTGCATTGATGGACAGTTTTTGGTATGATTATAGCTATGGATTCTCTTCGGCCAAGGGTGCAAAGATGAATTGTTTTATGACATGATCAGGACCGTTGATAAAAACACGATTATCTTTGGCCCGTAGTGCATGGATAATTCGTGGTCGTGATACTAAAGAATATCCTTGGCCTGTAGTGCAGGGATGATTTGATGATGTGGATTATTTATTGAGCTGAGTCTCAGCGATTAAAGTGATGCAAAAACCTTTTAAATCATAGAAGATAGTAGATTTTATTCTCTATTTGACTCTTCTAATGGATTGCTTGTTCTGCTGTAGTTAAACTTGATATTTGTTATATTGTATCAGTTTAACACTGTTGAAGGCTAACGATAATTTATTCTGCATTATCTTAGTCATAATATTTCTTACTGGGCTAGTTGAGCTCACCCTTTCTTTCATTGTTCTCTTCAGGAAATGAGAACGTAGCTGGGACTAGTCGGGGAACAGAGTGGTGGTCCTAGATGGTGCATTAGTGGTCCTCACTATTCTGTAAAATAGTGTAATAATAAATGTAAGGGTGATTTACATATTCTATTACATTTTTAAAAATAATTACAACAAAAGTGCCCTCATAAAATTTTTACACAACTAATACACTTCCATATTTATTTATAATTTAGTGCATTTAGGATTCCTTAATTTAAGGAATTAGTATTCAATTAGGATTCATTAATTTATGGATTAGTTATACCCACTGACTTCTCTCTCTCTTCTCATCTATAATAACCGCAATTATATATATATATATATATAACCAAACCATAGCCACCGCCGTCACTTTCACGCTCGCCTAATTAGTTGGCCATGGGAAAATCCGCCGCCATCTCCTTCCGATCCGCTTCCCTTCCCTTCCGCCACCTTCACTTCCTCCCACGCCTCCATTTTGGTCGCCTCATCCGCCTCCACCACCTCCATTATGACCACCTCCACCTCTATTATTGTCGCCTTTCACCGCCATCTCCACCTCCTCCTTTCGCCGCCTCCATTACGACTGCCCACCACCTCCGCCTCTATTAACCGAGGTAACCTATTCAGCTTTTATTAGGTTGCCAATTTATTTTGAATGTGATGCGGTGCAGGTAGCAATTTTTCATACTAAGGTAACCTATTCGGTTTTATTAGGTTACCAATTTTATTTTGAATGTAATGCACGGTTGGTAGTCAAACCTCCATGCAGATTAGTTGCCAAACCTTCGCATAAAGGTAATCAATTCGCTTTTATTAGGTTACCAATTTATTTTGCATGTAACACGCTTGGTAGCCAAACCTTCATGCGATTAGTTGCCAAACTTTTTCGCATCAAGGTAATTAATTTGAACCGCCATCTCCACCTCCTCCTTCCGTTCTTTCTAAAATAAAAGGCTTAACTAAGCAAATCGGAGGTATCATACTCGATGAATGGAACTCATTTATGGGGTTATTGTCTAGAATTTGGAATGGAAACTTGTTGTATGTGAGGTGTAAGCGCCAGAATGCTGATGAGTATGTGTGGTGTAATATGACTATTATTTCAAAGTGTATGTGAGGGAGATGAAGATTTGAATTTGAATATTTAAATTTGAATTATTATTTTGAATTTGAATTTGTTTTTTGTTGTTAGATCCAAATATTTGAATTTGAATGATTAATTATGGAAGTTATTTATCCTCGATTTTTAGTTTCCTTATTAATGTGAATTGTATTATTTTTGTAATATGTACAATCTTTTTTGTAATTATTTGGTTGATGTACTTTTTTTGTAATTACTTTCTATTTATCAGATACTTATGTGAAAGAACCCTAAATGTAATGAGGACGAATATCGGTGTAGATATTATCAGAAGGTAATATTCTCGTATAAACTCCAAATTTTATGTTTATCAGATATTATACACGAAAGTTGTATTATTGCTCAGATTTGAATTTACGTATCACGATATCCGATTTATTTCAAGATGGGTGATATATACCTAATTTTGGGGGCGTCACAATTTTAAGTTGATATCAATCTTAAGTGGACAACATCACCACCATATAAACAAACCACAATAATTATTCGTCTCCCACCAATGAAGGTCATAAAATGTTTTGGTATCTACAGACTAAAATCACAAGGGGCCGAAAGCTATATATATGTTCATATTTATCCTCTAACCAACACGAGAACCATGTAATGACTGATCTAGAACTTGTGATAGACACTCACCCTTATGATTTTCACGAGCTGGTCCACTCCACTCTCACCAGGAAAGAGGGGCTGAAAATCATCAAGAATGCGCTCCTTTTAGCAACTATATCTATAAGACTCCAATAATAGTAAAAAAAAGATATATTAGAAGTTTTACTTGATTTCCTTTTAATGAAATGATGAGATTTCCTCTAGTTCATGAAAAAAGAGGGAGAGGTTGTCATATGAAATTTAATTAATAATTAAATATGTTTCTTCAAGATATATTGTAAGTATACTGAAAGTTCTATTAAAATTTTGGTAAAAAATCTATTAAAAGTCTCGCCACTTATTTCATGGAAGTCTATAAAAGTCATTTTAAAAAAGTCTTTAAAAGTCATTAACACTGCTTTCGAGTTTTGAATGAAAAGAAAAGAATAGAAAACTTAAATTGTAATAGAAAATAAAAGAAAGTTAATGTAAAACTCAAGAGTTTTCATATTGTTATTTCTCAGTTTTTAATAGAAAAGAATGTAAAATTTAAAATTGAGGACATGAGTTGTAATTTAAAATTTATTATATTAAAAGTTGAGGATAATATGGCAATTATAAAAATATTACTTATTCTAATTTTCTTTTCCATCCAAATCTGATCAATTTTGGACGGAAAACTTTGGCAGGAAAAGTGGCCAAGTTTTCTATCCATTTCTTTTCTTTTCCGTTTATTAAAAAACTCAGAAACATAAGAATTGAAAAGAAAAGTTAAATTTTTCGTCCATTTCTTTTTTTTGTCTATTTTAAAACTCAGAAACAAAGCGTTATTCACAAACTCTACAAAAATCTGTCACTTAAAAAAAAGTCTTTAAAAATCTTAATTGAGTTACGGGAGAGATATGGTAATATTTAGATAAATCATAAATTACATTAACATATTTTTAAAATTCGGAGGTCATTAATATTAGGAAATGGTACTAACGGAGGGAGTAATTGACTTACCTTATTAAAAAAAATAAAATTAGAAATACTTGAAAACGCGTTCTTATGTTAAACTCCACAACGGCCATATTCCCGCCTATAACCCCTTATTTAAACCCTCCCAAAACCTCCTTCGAACCCCATCCCGTTTATCCATCTCTCTAGGGTTTTTGCAATTTCATCCATTTCTCTCTTTAGGGTTTATTTCTCTCCCTCTACAAATTCATCTGACACCATGAAAACAAGATTCACAAGCTCCTGCACATCATCACCATCAAAGAAAGAAGAAGCCTCATTTTATAGATATCTAAAGCCAGGAGCTTTAGCCCAAATCCGAGATTCCAAATTCACTGCAAAATCTAGAAAACCCAATTCACAAAATCTGATTGCTATGCATCTCATCAATCTCTCTTCAACAGAATACACATCCCAGTCCCTAACAACCCAAATCCCCATGGACAAAATCCCTTCTTTTGCTTCGAGAATCGGTCAAGCTCGATGCATTTCTCGGAAGAAACTTTTGGCTGTTGCGCCCATTTTTGCTGATATACAGTCTTGATGACTTAAAGAAAGAATTTTGTGAGATGGGTTTTTATTTTATTTTTTCCTTCTTTTTTATTTATTTCAATTGAGTCTGTTGTCAGACTGTTAATTAGTATACATACATAGGCAAAATGTTGAAGATGTTGTGAATTGAGAAGCATGTGATTCATGTAATCTGATGCTATACATCTATTGTTATGATTTATTGATTGATTCAATATAAATTTTGCAAAATGGGTTCTTGTTTTTTGCTGCTCTTTTGTTTTTGTTTTTTCAATTGTTGTTGTCAGACTGTCAGTGATACATAAGCAAAAGGTTGAAGATGATGTGAAATGAGAAGCATATAATTCGTGTCACTTGATGTTATACATCTATTGTTATGATGACTTAATGATTGATTCGATCTAATTCATTTTTTATATGAATGGTTGTTAGAAGTGTTGGAAAGATTGGGTATGTAATTTATGAGAACTACTTCAATTGAAATTTCTTTGTATGATGATGATGGTGATGATGAAATTGACACAATGCGGAATGATTGGTTAGGTTCTTCAATGAAGAAAAGTGAGATCAAAGCTACTATTGGCGGCGCAGATCCTAATTTAAAAGTAGCATGGGTGAATTAAGGTAGTAGTTTTTACAATTTGATTAGATTTCGTCACATGGGAAGATAATACACAGGCTTGGGCAATTGGCTCTATAGATCTGGTTCCCCAATTTGCTGATTCAACTTCTATTCATTTTATATTTCCTTCTGTGTTTCTGAACTGTAATTTTTCCCCCCAATGTTGAACCATAAGAAAATTTCTGATTCCATAAGCGCTCCTATCTGAAACTGTAAGTTTGAACAATCATTTGGCTGGAAAGATAAACTCAGTAGTAAAAGAAGCTGGTAGTTAGGAATCTTCTTTCAGAAAAAATTTAATGCATCTCTTGAATCTCTTTTAATGTTTCGTTTTAATAATCTTGTGATCCACATACTCTTCTAACTGCTTAATTACTCTTCTAACAGTTGATGTATTTGGAGATTTATTCTCTTAAAGCTGAGTTATCAGTTTTAAGTGTTAACATGAAATATGATTAATCAGTTAATTAAGAAATATAAGTAAATTTGTTTAGCCAAGTCTGAAGTCTGAACTGTCTTTAAAGGAAGTGGATTAAGTTTCTAGTTTTGGTTTTCAAAGCAAATCAGAAGTTTAGTTAGATTCTGTAAGGGGTATTACAATTTTGAGGATTCAGAAGTTCACTAGAATTTACTTACCCATGGACTACTTTAGAAAACATTTTTCATTGGTAGTGCATTTAATAAATATCAAACCTAATCGGAGTAAGTTTACATTAATTAATACAATCATTGCAGATAAGTGAGTACTGTTCTCTCAGTGCTCTGCTATATTTCTGGTGGCTTTGCCAACAGAACATTGGTTCCATTGATGAACACTCTTACAGACAGAAAATTTGTTTGACCTCACATTTACAAAGTGTTGGAAATGAAAATTTGACAAGATTAATTGACACTTTATCCCCCATAACTAATTAATTACAACTGTTTATCTGCTTTTTAATTCTACTTAATAGTTAATTCATTCTACAAAATATTGATCATATAGAATTAGAGAGAGCAAATTCAACAGAATCTCATTCATCTAACCATTAGCATATCTTTTTACAAAAACATTAGTAATAATCATAATTATACTAATATAAGTTAGTATATTATATTAAACAATAATATACTCAATAATCATAATTATACTTCCACGCTCCTTGTATTAACAGATACTCCCTCCATTCTTTAATATAAGTCGTTTTAGAGGAGTGTTTTTGTTCTTAATATAAGTCGTTTGAAATTTTCAAATAAGCATTAATTGCTTAGTTTTCAATATTACCCAAGTATTAAATATAACTTTGGTTCTGTCACTATTTTTTGCCTAATAAATAACACTTTTTTTCAATACAAGGACAATATAGACAATTGATATTATATTTAATGCTATACAATCATTTTTTTAATACTTGTGCACAATTCTAAAACGACTTATATTAAGGAATGGACTGAGTAACTAATTGTAATAGAATAATAGTTGACAAGAATTAATACAACCTTTTAGTTGTATAATTATTTGAAGGATACTCTAACTCTGTATAACAAGTTAAAATATCAAAATATCACATGTAATTTCAACTTTTGACATTGTCTTCTGATATTGTGATAATTTCAATTGAATGGTGTACTATTACAAACCTCAAAAGTTTATGTGACATAATTGTAATCTAATTAGTTTAAATTAAGATGAAGAGTGTGACTATGCAAATATGCATCTGTATTTGAAGTGGATAGACATTATTAACTTGTTCAATTATGTGTATCAATATGATTGAAAGGAATTTTGAATTTTGAGATTCTCATTAATTAGTTGAAAATACTTGACATATCTGACTAAATATTCTATGCTCAAATATATTAAATGTTTTTGCCCTTTTAGCCAGATTTATTTTCTTTCTTTTCTCTTCTATAAAAAAACTACTCACTCATTTTTTTCCCCTACAATATAAAACTCCAAGATATGGGGTAATTAACCTTGTGAATTGTGTATCGGTACTTGCATACCTAAACATAATAGTCTTATGTATCAATACTCTCTTAAACATCACATTTGTATTATATTATTTATTAAAAATTCAAAACTTAGTGAGTCATTAAATATCTCTACAAAACTTATAGTATTTGTATCTGGTTCACGAACTTAAACGAACCGTATTTCAGGTAACTCTACACTGCTTTCACCAGTTTAATATATATGTTGTTAGATTTAATTATGTTGGTTTATGTAATTGTCCTACTGAACAAGATCATCTTGCTTTACCATATCTTTTGTTCAGATTTCACTACTTCATAGTTTTCTAGTTGGAAGTTCATAATAAGACTTAAATGACAATCCATTCAAATTAAATTCAATTGTCTTGAACTACTGATTCACCTATTTCTTTTAAATTTACTAATAAAAGAGAATAGGCAAAAAGATAGTAAAAGGAATAGGGTTTGCTTAGCTTATCTATTCCGTTTGATCTTGGTTCAAACTTCTCCCAAAAATAGTGGAACTTGATGGTTGCAGCTTCCTAAGCATTCTTCTTTCTTTTCTGGCAAAATCCCATTTCTCTGTTTTAATCATGAATATGTACTTTTTCCATAATCTATTATTTGAAATTATATATATTGTTAGGATATAACATCGTCAGCATAATAATAAAACTACATCCCAGTCTTCGGCTACCGAACTTCGGTTCTTACCGAAGTGTCAACCCAAATGGCTGACCAACATTTGCAAGGTATTTAATGTACAACACGCTCATCAATGACCGTGCCCATCACATAATCAAATAGATAGAGATTATTGCATATATTTGATTTGATGATAAAATAAGAACTTAATGTATATTTGTAAAAACATCAGCTTTTGTAAAGTCCTCATAAATACAATTTATGTAAAATGACTTGGTGTATGAATCAAATTTGTTAGGTTGATCCATTCTTTAATGTAAATATATTATTCAAAAGCTAAGTTTGAAAACTGATCGTAGAGTTGAAAAATAAGAAGTATCGTAGAGCATTCAGATCTTAGAGTCAAGCCTTCAAGGGCAAGTCACTCTACTATCGAATATATAACTTTACAATTAAGCAGAATCATAGAATTCATCTCTTCTGACAGGTTATGACAATGTCGTATATATCTGCTAAGGACAAAAACACGTGGCTACATCTGCACCTGGCAGAGTACGATGAAAAAAAATCTGAAGTTGTCCTAGCCGACAACATTTCAAAGTCAAATAATTAGATATCGACAGATGTCCAAGTTAGAATGGAATAACAATCAAATCACAACGGGAAGATCCCAATGTGAAGTTATAAAAGGCGAGCAACCTCAAACAGTCAAATAAAACAAAAAGAGAAAAATTGATCAAGTCGAAGTGCTACTTGTCTAAGCTCATATTCTACTCAATCTATGATTTATAAATCTTATATGATACTAAGGTTTAACGTTACTTAGCAGCGCCTCAAATCATTCAATTCCTTTGTAATTGTGATCTTAGTGATCAGTGTAATCCAAGTATGTGTGAATTGAGTGATTCTTAGTGAATCAGTTGTAAAACAGCTCTTTGTGAACAGTACTTGATAAATATTATAACGAACACAGACCAAGAGGAACAAGGATTGACACGGGTAGTCCCTGTCCTTAAGGTGTTTATTGCCCGTTACCAATAAGGTTTGCTAAAAGGCTACTAGCAATATACCTCCAGGATTTATGTCACAGCCTATATATGTTCTAAGTGATAGCAACTCATATATAGAACCTCTAATTTATGCTACTGTGTAAAAGATGATTAGATGAAAGAAGATTGAGACTAATCAGTTTTGTAACTGAAATGTAAATTAAGGATAATTATTTACCAAGTAAATAATGTAATAATCACATATCAGTTTCAAAACTTATTTATATCCCATAATGTTTAAACACAAAACTGTTTAAACATTAATGAAGTTTATGAATCTGGTTCAATGCCAAAAATAGGCTCTTGGCTCGGGCGAGGCTCCTAGCGACGATGCGTACGTGCAAAGTGCGCCTAAAGCGCCAATGCGACTTTGCGACCTGAACCCGCACCACGGCCCCCGAGTCACGGGATGCGGGCGGGTGGTGCTTTGCACCATGTCATTGTGACCAACTCCAAGCCTTTCCTTTGGTACCACTAGTGAATTAAACTATTCCACATATACTTATAAAGTATTAAATAGTTTTATTCCTACTCAATGTGGGACTTAAAGAAAATAGTTTTATTAAACAACAATGAACCTTTTTCCTTTCTCCACTTTGGATACAATTAAAACACAATATATAATTCCTACTTGAATCATATATTGCTCTCTATTAATCTCTTTGTAATAGACTATCAAATGCACTTTTAATTTAATACAAATTCAATCAATTAGTGGGTCTACATTAATCCCCAAATTGATCAAAACTCATGTATGAAAAGGTGCATTAACAATCCCCCACTTGTTTGAAAAACTACTTTTCTTCAAACAAATCTTTATCTATCAACTCTAAGGTTTGTATGCATAATAGAAGGTGTGACGAACATTGAACCTTCTTTTAGTATAAACAGCTCAAAGTCATATCAAAATAGATGGTGTCCGTAGATTGAACCTTTATTTCAAATGATATGACCGGAACTATCATACACACGCAAAACTCCCTTTACGGTGAGCATAAGCCATGCGCAATATCCTGTTTCTTGAACCTCTAAGAGAGTAAACCATAACTCTCTATAGGAAGCGGCTTCACTTCTAGTTCATATAGGCAAAATGTTTCTCTAGCACTTCTGTTGCTATAAGTGCAACACTTTGTTAAGAGCATAGCTCATCCTCGGTTGTGCAACAGACGTTACTATCATATACTACATATGAGACCAAATTGATAGTAACACAGCCAATAATTGTGACTTGTTTTTCCCATTGTACCTATAAACTACGGGTAACCTAGTAATAGGTTGGGTTCCCATCACCCTTGGCTCTGAATGGTTTAAGTCCCATATCTCGTGTAGTCAAACTTATTAAATCTCTCGTCAGAGGCTTAGTAAGTGGATCAGCCAAGTTTTTACTTGACTTCACATAGACAATAGTTATGATACCATCATGTATCAATTGTCTCACAAATTCATGTCTTAGACCAATATGTCTAGACTTACCATTATAGGTACCACTATACGCTCTTGTAAGCGTAGCTTCACTATCACAATATAGTGAAATATGAGGCATTGGATTTGGCCATAGATTTATGTCCAACAACATATTTCTAATCCAATCAACCTCTTTTCCTGCTTGAGCCAAAGCTATAAACTCTGACTCCATAGTAGAGTGAGAAATACAAGTCTGCTTTCTTCTTTCACCAAGAAACAAAGACCACACGGCAAGAGTGAAAATCCACCCACTTGTAGATTTATTATCTCCCTCACTATTAATCCAGTTTGCCCCTCCAAAACACTAGGGAATTTATAGTAGAACAATCCTATTCCACTGGTTCTTTTTAGATATCCAAGTACCCTTCCAATAGCTTTCCAATGATCAATATTAGGATTGCTCATATATCTACTAAGTTTAGAAACTGCAAAAGAAATATCTAGCCGAGTACAATGCATAGCATACATAAGGCTACCAATAGCACTTGCGTATTCTAGCTATGCAATAGCTCTACCCTCATTTTCTTTGAGTTTAACTCCATTCTCAAAAGGAGTATTCACCTCCTTGAACTCGAGATGACTAAACTTAGTTAATATCTTTTCAATATAGTGAGATTGATTCAATACATAACCCCCACTATGTTTTTTAACTTTGATGCCTAAAATAGTATCTACTTCACCTAAGTCTTTCATCTTAAAGACAGAAGATAAATACTTTTTAGTCTCATTTACTCCAACCATATTCGTACTGATGATCAACATATCATCTACATACAAACAGACTATCACCATATAATCAGAAGTAGTTTTGGAGTATATGCATCTATCTGCACTATTATATTTAAACCCAAAGTTTATAATAGCAGCATCAAATCTCTCGTGCCACTGTTTTGGTGCCTGTTTTAGACCATAAAGGGACTTAACTAATTTGCATACTTTAGCCTCATTACCATGAGCAACAAACTCTTCGGGTTGTTCCATATATACTTCCTCATTCAAATTGCCATTCAAAAATGCAGTCTTTACATCCATTTGATGAACATAAAGATCAAACAATGAAGCTAAGGCAAAAAGAATTTGAATGGAAGTAACTCGTGCTACCGGTGCATAAGTATTAAAATAGTCAATACCTTCTACTTGTCTAAAACCTTTTGCTACTAATCTTGCTTTAAAAGCAGAAATAGTACCATTAGTGTTATACTTTGTTCTAAAAACCCATTTACAACCTATAGGTTTAGAACCTCTAGGTAAATCTGCCAATACCCAAGTATTATTTCCCAAGATTGAATCCATTTCATCATTTACAGCTTCTTTCCAAAAAGCAGCATCCCTAGAAGCCATAGCTTCTTTAAATGATTTAGGATCAGTCTCAAGATTATATACATATGGTATTTCATTTACCACCTCATTATTTTGGTCCCCTCCCACCAAAAATAATAGAGAGTGTGATGAAATGAAATCATCACCTAAATCTTTATCTTTTCTAGCTCTAGTACTCCTTCTAGGTCCACTTGGTTGAATTGGAACACTAGGTTCTTCAACCTCAACATTAGACCTTATAGGACCTCTAGGCTCATCAAATTTAGGCATATCCACATTCTCAACATCTTTTGAGAATTTATTTTCAAAAAATTCCACATCCCTTGACTCAGTTATAACATTAGACTCTAAATCAAGAAGCCTGTATGCTTTACTATTTTCAGCATATCCAACAAATATACTTCTAATAGCTCTAGCTCCTAACTTAGTCCTTATAGGATCAGGAACACGAAAAAAAGCTATACACCCCCACACTTTAAAATAATTTATATTAGGTTTTCTGCCTTTCCATATTTCATAAGGACTAGTTTTAATAACAGTACTAGGAATCCTATTTAAAATATGACACGCAGTTAGAAGAGCTTCACCCCATAAATTATTTGGCAAACAAGCATAATTTAACATACAATTAATCATATCATGAAACACACGATTTTTTCTTTCTGCTAAACCATTTTGTTGAGGTGTATATTGTGACGCCCCCAAAATTAGGTATACATCACCCATCTTGGATCGCCACTTACATGGTACAGAATTTAAATACAACATACTAACATAAGCGCTAGGTATAATATCTGACATAAATCGTGAGTTTAAATACAAATATCGTCTACTAGATATTATACAAACTCAAAAGGAGTCCTCATTACAATTATTATCACACTATTTCACGGAATAGTGAGGACTACTAATGCTATCTTCAGGACCATCACTGCTTCCCGACTCATCCCAGCTATATTCTCATTTCCTGAAGAGAACAGTGAAAGAAAGGGTGAGCTCAACTAGCCCAGTAAGAAATATTATGACTAAGATAATGCAGAATAAATTATCAATAGTCTTCAACAATGTTAAACTGATAAAATACAATAGACAACCAGTTTAACTGCAGCGGAATATGCAATCCATTAAAAGAGTCAAGTAGAAAATAAAGTCTACTATCTTTTAGGTTTTAAAGGTTTTTCATCACTGTTATAGCTGAGACTCAGCTTTAATAAATATTCCACATCATCGAATCACCCCGCACACTACGGCCGAGGATATTCTTTAGTATCACGACCACAATTATTCATGCACTACTGCCAAGAATAGTTGTGTATTCATTAATGGTCATGATCATGCCAACAACTGTCCATCAATGCACTACGACTAATCGAGGATTTTTACCACATCATTTGTAACATTACGGCCATGATTACACCGAATAGTCTCGGTCATAATCATACCAAGTCCATCTATGCACTACTGGGCCACGGATGACTTTAAAAAAATATAAACATGAGGATGATGACAATGATATAAGAATTCAATAAAAACAAGTTCAAGAATTATTTTATCCAGGAATTATTAACGCCCAAATTATCAACATGATCATTGTTTTTTGAGAGTAAAATTCAAGAATGATCGGAAGAATATTTTCATGAAAAGATCTTTGGATGAAACGCAAATATCGAGGATATTCCACTAATTTCATGGAGTATAGAAGTCAAAGTTTTAACCAATTTGGGTATAATAAAGAATGGAATAACAAAAGAAATCACCATGCATGCGATAGATCGCATGCACAAAAGTTATTCCAATGAATAATAAAGAACGGAACCAGTCGGTGAAATTCACAAGCGGGATGTTCCAACAGAATAATAAAGATGGAACCGAGATCCGGTGTAAAAAACACACGAGATAGGATATTCCAACAGAATAATAAAAGAGCGGAACCAGTCCGGTGTAAAACACACAAACAGGATGTTCCAATGAATAATAATAAAGAGCGGAACCAGTCAGGTGTAAAACACATGCATGTGATGTTCAAAGCAGAATAATAGAAGAATGTCACCAAGTATAGGGTAAACCACTTATATCTGAGTTATTCCAGCAGAATAATAAGCAATGGAATAACAATGATTCTCTTCATGAATAAGAAATAATAACACCCCTTACATTTGGTAGGAGATTGAATCTCGCAAAGGTGTAGTAACAAAATACTCTTCTTCTTTTCTCTCTTATTCTCTCTATACTTTTCTCTCTATAGCTTGAATGAATTCGTGAAAAATAATGAAGCCTCAGGCCTCTATTTATAGAAGATTTCTAGCTTAAGACCTTATAGTGTGAAAAGGCAAGTGGCTCGGACGACTAATGATGTGAAAAGAAAAGTGGTTTGGCCTTTTTGTAATGTGAAACGACAAGTGGTTCGACACCGTAATGTGAAACGACAAGTGGTTCGACGTCTGGTAAAGGTAATTACTATTAACGAAGGTAAATACTATCGACGAAGGTAAATACTATTCACAAGGGTAATTACTATCGACGAAGGTAATTACTATTGATTAAGAAGAGACTCTTAGATGATGACATATGAGGCCCCCATAAAATAATCAAACTTACCACAAATCATTTTTTTCATCAACACATATTTAATCTTTCAACAATTATTAATCATTTATAACTTGTCGTCTCAATTATTGATTTAATACTATAACATATTATACGGATGATCTTGTGACAATAATTGAATCAATAATATAAGAGATATGATGCAACGTAATTCTTTGAGTAATAATTGAGCATATTTGGTGACTTCTCACGTAAGCATCAATAATCAATCTGAGTGTGCTACTTATGCAACTCTGGCAGTATTCTTTTTTTACCATCGGGTAGTTCAACAGTTTTAACGGTAACACCTCCGCCGTTATTTTTATAAAATGTTTTTGTCGTTTTCTCAATCCAAATAATAATTACATTGTGGGGTCCACCAATGATTAAGCCATTGTACGAATATTCCCTAACAAAAAAGAATATTCCAGACCAAAACGAATATTTTATAACAACTTGCATACTTTGCAAAATTTATAAATATTACCCACAACTATAACATTATATCAAATTTATTCCATAATATTCAAAAATAATATTTATAGAAAAAATTCATCTTTATTTATAAAAGCTGGGGTCTTACATATATACTGCACTTGTTTGATGTATAATGCCATTTTCTTCACAAAATGCATCAAAAGCATTCAAACAATATTCCATGCCTCTATCAGAATGTAAAATTTTAATCTTCTTCTCAAGTTGATTTTCTTCTTCTGATTTGTATTTTTTGAATGAGTTCAATGCCTCATCTTTTGTTCTCAACAAATACACATAACAATATCTGCTAGCATCATCTATAAAAGTAATGAAATATCGTTTTCCACCTCTTGTCAATATTCCATTTAACTCACAGATATCAGTATGTATTAAATCTAATAATTGTGATTCTATATGAACATTTGGAAATGGTTTTCTCACAATTGTTGATTTAACACAAATTTCACATTTCTCAAGTTCAGTATTGCCAATATCAATCAATTTCATTGCATGCATATTTTTTAAATTCTTTGAATTTACATGTCCTAAACGACTATGCCATAAAGAAATTGCACAAGTGATATAAGCAGAAACAGAACTATTTTTATTAATAGATAATTTATACATTCCATTACAAGCATAACCCTTTCCAACAAAAATACCATTCTTTGAAAGAATGACTTTGCCGGACTCAACAGAAATTTTAAAACCTTTCATATCTAAAAGATCAACAGAAATTAAATTCTTTCTAATTTCTGACTTTAACAACACATTCAGCAAGGTTAGCTTCTTCCTAGAGGTGAAATTAACTTCCACAGTTCCTTTTCCATCAACTTTAGCCGCTGAACTGTTTCCCATCTGAACTTCCTGTCCAATAATCTCTTCAAATGTTTTAAACATTTCTCGATTATTACAAACATGGACAGTAGCTCCGGAGTCCAACCACCAACCATTCGGTTCACTTACTATGTTAACTTCAGAAATCATAGTCACATCAAGACTAAGATCATATACCATGGCAACAAGGTTCTCCTCAACCATGTTAGCGGAGCCACTTTTGCGTTGATTGCATTCTCTGGCATAGTGTCTAGTTTCTCCACAAACATGACACTTACCCTTTCTCTTATTAGGATCAGATTTTTTATTTTTCTGTCCAGGATGCTTGAACTTAGAATTATCTTTTTTAACTCTAGGTCCTTTCCCTTTAAATGATCTTGCCTCCAAATAGTTTACATTAGACTGTCCTTGAATCAAATTCTTAGCATCGCATTTTCGGGCCTCCTCCTCAATACGAAGATGCTTCTAAATTTGATCCAAGGAAAAATCCTCAGATTTATGCATCAACTTTTTGTTAGGTTTGTAATATTCATAACGCAGTCAAATTGCATAAATTAGCGGAAGCGAGTAAAATCAGAGTTTAAAAAAAAAATTACAAACCATAAACCCGGATCATCCTTTATGCATAATTATTAATTAAACGAAAAGATAAAGAATAAAATCATACCCTTGAAGATCGAGCTTCCTCAGGTACAAGTTCACCTCCAATCCTTTTCGCGTTCAACTTGAATCCACCGGGTTTGGTTCCTTCCTTTGATCAACATTAGCCACCCAAGCGTTTGGCCTCTCAGAGGTGATCCACCGAGAAGAAGAAAATTCAAGAAGATGGGTGTTTATGGCTCAAACCCTAGTTTTTCCTATCTCTATAGAAAAAGGTACTTCCAACAAATTGGAATTATTACGTTGTAAAAGTCAACAACCCATACCACCCATAATAAGACTCCTCTTATTTATAGATGTGGGCAACCCATCTTAACAATTAAGGAATTGAGTTTTATTTAATTAATTAATTCTTTTAATTAATTAAGCTCCCTAATCTTATTAGGGATAATTAATTAAACTCTTTTAACTAATTTTCCTTCCTAATCCAATTAGGAATTAATGAGAGTACTTATATTAAATTAATTCCTAAACTCTTTTAGAAATTAAAATAATAATAATTGTAATAATATTAATAAGACTCCTCTTATTAATTTATATTTAATATTTCTAAAATATTAAATAATAAATATTAAGCTATTTAATTTATTCTATCACCATAGATTAAATTAAATATACATAATATATTATTACGATTATGCCATTAACTTCTTAAATAATTATTCTTCCTTTTTATGGTGTGACCCTTTAGGTTCTCCATATTAAACCTAGGTTGTGAATAAATCAATTAGAACCATTCTAATCTTATTTAAATAAATAAATTAAACAATTAATTTATTTAAATAATATTTATTCTACAATAGGGATAAGCCTCCCTAGCGATCAACGACTTTCCGGATAATATAGATTTCAACATTAATCATTAAAGAACCTTTGAGTAAATAGTTACCGCATAATTCAATCCTTCCACCATACAATGTCCCAATTAAATATAAGACATGGAATTCTTGTCAAGTCTTATTTTATTTAATTATATGTATTTCGACTCTTAAATGCACAACTCAAATAATACAAATTAGAAACTCCTTTCTAATTTCATTCTCGCCTTAGCCAGGACTACTTGGGTTGTCATTTATCGAATCACATAGGACATTTCTCTTCTTTTATTAGAAGTGGTAGATTCTTTATTAATCATACATTATCTCCATGTACAACTTATTATACCCAAGCATACCTTTGATATACCCTAAGGGTCTTAAGGAATAAGTCAAAGTATAACTCATCATACACAAGATACTATGATGATCTCAAGTCCAAGGATCACTTGTCTACTATCACTACTGAGAATTCTATGATGACAGCAAATAAAACTCCATTAGGTATTCCTTAGCGAGCCAACGCTCAAAGTGAACTTATTCTCTAATAAGCACCTACATACTTGCTTTAGTGTCTCCACACAAATGATCATGAGATCAATCATCCTCATCCAATGAAAGCAAGCAACGTATGTACCAATCTATCCGGATTCACTAATCCCCAATTTAGTAATCCAATGATTGGGAACTATTTTAGTTTTAAGCTTTCTAAGAATTTAGATCTCATTAGAATGATCATCATCATTATTCTAAAAACATTGCTTAAAACTATGGGTTTATCATATATTATAAAAACAAAGATCATGTAGATAATTAAAAGCCTTTAATAAATTAATACTTTTTATTAATAAATGAATAAGATTGTTACAAAGTATATGCTTTATCATCAAATATGATTGGCTTGTGTGCATACTACTTTCACTTTTTAGCAAAATCTTTCCAAGATGGAGGTAATTTTGCAATTATCGCTCCAACTTGAAATGTTTCAGACAAGACAATTTTAAGAACCCTCAACTTATTAACAATAACCTGGAGCTCATGCACTTGCTCCAAAATAGGTTTGTTATCAACCATTTTATAATCAAAATATTTAGATACTAAATATTTATTTGTACCTTCTTCCTCAGCCTTGTATTTGAACTCCAAAGCCTCCCATAACTCCCTTGGTGACTGAATATTGCTGTAGAAATCGTAGAGACGATCAGACAGCGTGTTGAGGATGTGTCCACGAGCAAGTTCCTCATCTTCAGTCCTCTTCCTTCTGTCCTTTCAGTGCTTCAATGGCATCATTATCTGGATGCTGGCCTTCTACTGGTTTGGGATCTTCTGGAATAGGCTGAAGATTAGGGTCCAACACATACACAATCTTCAAAACTGTGAGTAAAAACTTCAGTTTATCTTGCCACGACTGAAATTATTTCCGTCAAAATGATCAAGCTTGACAAAATCCTGATTCATGATTTTGAAAGACTCTGTATCCATTTCTATAAACACCTTAAGATTGATAAATATTATAATGAACACAGACCAAGAGGAACAAGGATTGACACGGGTGTTTATTGCCCCTTACCAATAAGGTTTGCTAAAAGGCTACTAGCAATATACCTCCAGGATTTATGTCACAGCCTATATGTGTTCTAAGTGATAGCAACTCACATATAGAACCTCTAATTTATGTTACTGTGTAAAAGATGATTAGATGAAAGAAGATTGAGACTAATCAGTTTTGTAACTGAAATGTAAATTAAGCATAATTATTTATCAAGTAAATAATGTAATAATCACATATCAGTTTCAAAACTTATTTATATCCCATAATGTTTAAACACAAAACTGTTTAAACATTAATGAAGTTTATGAATCTGGTTCAATGCCAAAAAATAGGCTCTTGGCTCGGGCGAGGCTCCTAGTGACGATGCGTAGGTGCAAAGTTCAAAGTGTGCCAATGCGACCCGAACCCGCACCACGGCCCCCCGATCACGGGACGCGGGCGGGTGGTGCTTTGCACCATGTCATTGTGACCAACTCCAAGCCTTTCCTTTAGTACCACTAGTGAATTAAACTATTCCACATATACTTAAAAAGTATTAAATAGTTTTATTCCTACTCAATGTGGGACTTAAAGAAAATAGTTTTATTAAACAACAATGAACCTTTTTCCTTTCTCCACTTTGGATACAATTAAAACACAATATATAATTCCTACTTGAATCATATATTGCTCTCTATTAATCTCTTTGTAATAGACTATCAAATGCACTTTTAATTTAATACAAATTCAATCAATTAGTGGGTCTAAATTAATCCCCAAATTAATCAAAACTCATGTATGAAAAGGTGCATTAACAGTACTCTGAGTGATTATCTTTCCTTAGTGGAATATCCCAACTCGTGGTCTAGAAGAGAGGACTAGTAGACTTTTGTGCTCCAAATCTCTTAAAAATCTTTGTGTCATTTACTTTATTGCACTTACTTTCTGCATTCTACGTTTTATCTCTGTGACTTATCTATACTCTCTTACATTAAATTTAAAACTGTGATTTCTTATTAATCTTTGAAGGGATTTTTCAAAACATCTGTTGTGCTTAATCATTAAAATAACTTGTTTAATTTATCATCCCCTAAACCAAAAGTTTTAAAAAATATATTCCCCCTTCTAAATCTTTTTGTGCTTTTGAGAATAACAAAGACCATCTCACCAACCATCACAGACATAACGACACATGCCAGAGGACATGTGGCCATGTAGATGCCTTTGGGCGCCAACTTTTGGCACCAAACTCCTTCTATAAATAGCCTCTTGCACAAGGTAGCTTTCTCTCTCTTAACTCTTGGAACCTCCATTGTTAACACTCATTCTCTCACCTGTGCAAGTTACTTAGTCTCACGCTGGAGACGTTTCCTCAATGACAATGTCGGGTTACATCGGTTTGTTACTTGTGCAGGTCCAAAGTCCCAGCGGTGGATCCAAAGCCCGGCAACAAAAAAGACCCTTAACACACACACACACACACATATATATATATATGTTATAATATGTATGTATCAGATAATTTAGCTACAAGGTTGTATTTATTTTTTCTTTGATAGGTACAATTAATATATATAAAGATGAGTAAAATGCTCATGTCCCGAAATACATTCAGTTCGCATCATACACAAAGAACTACAACTAGAAAGTGTCTACTCTGCTTAATTGTTATTAAAACAAGCATAATTGAATGAAAAATAATTACCCACAAAAATTACATGAGGAAAGAAAAGAGAGAGAACAATATATACTTGTTAGACTAAAGCATCTGCTCCAGCAACAATCTCCAATATCTCCCCTGTAATTTTAGCCTGGCGCTGCCTATTGTAAAGTTGCGATAAGTTCTTCTTCAGTTCTTTTGCATTATCAGTTGCACTGCTCATGGCGCTCATCCTAGCAGCAAGCTCACTCGCTAGTGATTCCTGCAATGACCTTAAAATTTGGCTGTTCAAATAAAGAGGCAATAAAGCATCAAGAATTTGAACAGGGTCTTGCTCAAATTGCAAAACAGGCGAAAATTCAGCAGTTTCAGCCCTCACAACATCTCTCTCCACAGTCAATTTTCCTTCTTTGGTTGTTAACCTGAAGAACTCATCTTCTGCTGCATCAACACAAGTCCCATTTATGTCACAAATTTCTCCCTTCGGTGACAAGGGTAGCAAGGTATGAATCACAGGATCAGACTTAACTAACGACACGAATTTCGTGTACAAAAGCTCAACTTTGTCTACTTCTTCACTCACAAATAGTGAAAAAACATCATCTGCTATTGCCTGAGCTTCTTTTGCTGTTGGAAGATTGCTACCTTCGAGAAATTTATCTACTGGTATATAAGGTCTACGCTGAAAATACGAGTTACCCTTTTTACCAACACTAATAACAGTGTATTCAATATTAAGTGCTTTTAATTCCCTGATCCTGGCTTCTGCTTTTTTGATGACTGCATTGTTGAAACCGCCACACAGACCGCGATCGCCTGTGACAACCACCAAAGCTACCTTTTTTACAGGCCTAACTTTGGTAAGTGGAACATCAATGTCTTCTGTTTGGAGCTGCTCGTTGATGCTGTAAAGGACTTCCACAAGTGTTTCTGAAAATGGTCTTGCATTGACCACAGCTTCTTGTGCTCTTCTCACTTTTGCAGCAGCAACAAGCTTCATAGCTTCGGTAATCTTCTGGGTATTTTTCACTGAGTCTATACGCTCACGAAGCTCGCGAAGATTGCAGTGAATTGGAGCCACTGATGATGATCTTGAGGGGTTGGAAATGATTGAATTATGGTTTGAAAGTTGAAGAGGGTTGAGGCAAGAACTGAAAGACAATGGGGAAGAAGAGTCAGAAAGGGAAGGTTTTGAAGATACCCACATGGTTAGATTTGAGCAAGCCATTGTTTTGCAAAAAAATTGGCAATGGAAGAGAAGAAGATATGTGGGTTTGGTTTGTTTTTGTGTTTTTTGTTCAGTCTTATCTTTATGATGGTGATGGTTATGTATAGTTTGTATGGGGGGTGTTTTATTGGTATGGAGTAGGGACAAATGAGAGGTGGAGGGAGTGTTTGGATGAGGTTTTGGGATAAGGATTTTGAAGGTTAAAAGATTTGAGGGTATGAAAGCAAGTTTTGATTTGTAAATTGCAAATGGAATTTGGTGCCTTAACTGTAATTTTCAACATATAATCAGTTGATGTTAATATCATTGAGCATGTGTGATGAGGGCTCTTAATGACCGAGTCCAAATTTACCGTCTCATTTCTGGTCTCTCCTGTCCCATTTTATGTATTGCTATCATAAATACTTTTATTTATATTTTCATCGTTAATTTTGTAAACAAATAAAGACATTTAATAAAAGAGATGAGACAGTAAACGAGATAATCGGGGCAGAGTAAATCTGAACTCATTAATTAGGCTAGTTGTTTACTTGTCATTCTGCCTATCCTTTCACAGTTCCACTGATGGAATATGCCGCAATGCGAGAAGGATACTCTTATTTTTACTTTATATCCCCTGTTTTCAGCTACTAGCACTTAATTTGTAGTTTAGACAAACTCTTCTAACAAATTCAAGTAAGCCCTTGTAGCATTTTATTTAGGAAAATAAATTTGCACTGCAATTTTTACCATTTATGCTAATTTGAAATTTCTGGTTCACTGAAAAATTGGTTGAACTTGAAGATTCCCATACTGGATTCATTTAGGGAATTGATATTTCCAAAAGGAAAATTGATATTTCCACAAGGCCTCACCCACATTCAATGCCCCAAAATTTAGAATTTTACAAAGTAGTTATCACTACTTGTGAATTGTGGGGATGCATGAACAGTCCCACCTACTGAAGCTCAAACAGAACCGGTACTTTCCTCTCTCAGAAGAGGACTAACAATGGCCTTGTATGTTTGACTATCAGGAATTGCTCCTTGAAGCACCATGTAGTCATGCAATTCAATCACTTCCTTAGCACTACCATTCTTGCTGATATTTGTTAAAAGCGTTGTGTATGTAATACAATCTGGAGCAATGTCCTGAATTACCATCGCCTTCATAAGTTCCTTCGCTTCTTCAATCAACTTAAACTTACACATGAAGTTTATCAGTATATTGTAAGCAACTCTGTTCGCTGATATCCCTTCCTTCTTCATTTTCACAAAGAAATTCAATGCCACGTCTATCTGTCCCCCGCTACAATACCCATTCAGCATAGTGTTAAATGTTATAACATCAAGTAACCCCAACTTCTTTAACTCATCTAGCATAAGCTCCACTAAATCAATGGAAGTCTCCTTGCATAAACCATTTAAAATGGAATTATAGATTACCAAGTTGGGTTCTTTATCTGCTGTTACCATATCATTGTAAACTTGAACAGCATTTCCTATTTCCCCTTCCTTGCAATATGCATCAATCAGAGTGCCATATGTAACAATGTCCGGAATCAAGCCACGTATGAACATACTGCCAAGCAGTTGCTTGGCCCTCCATCCATTTTTGTTTTTCCACATATATTTAATGAGAACATTGTAAAAGACGGCATCTTCCACAAGATTCTTTTCTACCATCCATTTACAACATTTAAGAGCTTCATTCATATATCCGTTTCTGCAGATCCCCTCTACAAGAATAGAGCAAGTGAATTGGTCAGGGAAAATACACTTCTTGATCATGTCAGACAATAACAAAGAAGCTCCCACAATATCTTCTTCCATGTAAAGCCAATAAATAAGTGAATTATAAATAACAACATTAGGCATCAAACCATTTTCCACCATATTCTCACAAAGCCTAAATGCCTCCTCCATACGCCCATTCCTAGAATACCCATCAATCAAAGTTGCATATGTCCTTACATTAGGTTCAATACCCATCTTGATCATTTCATGCCCAACTTCTTCTGCAATTGCTAAACCCCCTAATTTGCAATAACCATTAATTAAACAATTGTATGTAACCGAATTGGGTGTAACAAATCCCCTAGACATGACTCCCATCTTCCTAACAAGCTTCAATGCCAACTCAATGTCACCCATCTTGCAAGCTCCATCTATAATCATGTTAAAGGTAACGACATTAGGTATAACACCACCCTTCAACATTTGGTAAAACACCGAAATCGCTTCAAACAATTTACTTTCCATACAAAGAGCATAAATCATCAAATTAAAAGTATTCACATTTTCAAAATATCCATACGAAATCATTTCATTATACACTTTCCAAAACCTACCAACCTCGTCAATCTTCAAAAGATTATTCAAGAAGTTATTCCACGCGTGAATTGAAACCCCAATCCCCTCTAATTCCAACTTCTTAATAACCTCATAAGCACCCTCAGTAGCCCCAATTTGTGTACAAGCCCTAACCAATGCATCAAACACACCCAAACACAAAAAACTAGCATCATAACCATCAAGCAATGCTCCCAAAACCTCCAAATGGGAATACCCTTTTGCTTGCATCAAATCTTTCATCAATAACAATGCATCATCGTATCTCTTACAACTTACCATCAAATGAATCACAGTACAACAGCACTCTAATGAGTGTGAAATGCTTTTGTACTCCCCAACCCTTTCGAAAAACTCGAAAGCCAGCGCTGGCGAGCTTCGAAACTCGCGAAACACACGGCTCACTATTGAATTCGTGAGACTTGAAGACACTTTCTCCAAGATTTTCCATTTCTTTTGCCTTAAATTCACACAAATTGCCTTAAAAACAATATCTTCAGAACTGGGGTTTATGAATTTCTTACCTACGTGAAGGCCACGAGCAAAAAGATGACTTCTTTTGGATGAAAAAAAGCTCAAAATCATATAGATTAAACAAGACCCAACTCATCAAAGGCTCTACCCTTCAAAATAAGCAGTTGAATCTCAGCAATAAACCCTTGTATGCGAGAAAAAACGAACGGGAGAAAGTATCAGAGTTGGAACATAGAGGAAATATAGAGACCAAAATCTTCGTAAACGAAAGATTTGTGAAGTTCAAAACTTATGAAAAGAAAAAGGGAAGGTGGGAAAACGTATACACAAACCCTAGTGGTCAGAAAGGATGACATACATGATACAACGCAAATCTTGAGCTGCTGAGGAGACAAAACAAAACGATGCCGTATCTATTAAATACTCTATCATCCCAATTGCCAAATGACAGTCTGTTTCACTTTTAAATATTTTTTTCACATACTAAAGATTTAGTATCTTGTGTCTCTATTTATTTATTTATTTATTTTTGCTAGTTAATCCACTGGGTCAAAGGCACTTCGTACTCAATACATATTTTATAATTCTTTTTGGTATAAAAATTAAAAAATAACAAATGTTTATTATGATACTATTCGAGTACATACATATCAGAATAGACGCTCTAGATTGGAAAAAAACAAGCTTAATAACAACCTTGCAAAGCACGAATAAACTTAAAAACGACTTATCAAGTAAATTTTATATATAATAATATTTGAACGACATTTTAATTGATTTCGAATCAACTCAACAGTCCAAATTTGGTGACAGATAGCTCAAAAATTTTTAAGAAAAATTAAATAAGATTTTCATTTTCCTGAGAATGAATTTGAATAATAAAGTTAACTTCATTCTCATACAAACTTTAACTTAAAAAATAAATAAATCGTCTTCCCTTGTAGTCCACTATGGTAACAACTAGCTGAAATGCTCAAATTGTTTTATACTTGTCAGTCACTGTAAAACCTACCGGAAAAACTAGCTCAAATGGGGAAATCAAAAGCTTCTGCAAATATTGTCACACTCGACATTTCAAGTCAAACTTAAGAAATTTGTAGTTAAGCTAATATGACTTGTTCAGCTAATAGTTAACGAGTACAATTCTACAAAATATTTCATCAGATATAGTTTGAGAGTAATGCAACAAGTGATATATTTGTCTAAAGAAACACCATAAAAGGATTTCATAAACATTGATTTACAATTACTAAGGATGTATTCAAATTCATATGTACAACTAAATTAATTCGACAAATAGAACCCATGCCAATGTTCTTGGTCAAGTTCAAAAATTTAACCAACCCCCCTCATAGCCCTTGGTAATATGTAATATGTAGAAGGAGACGGCCATGGATTTACTTGACATCCTTCCTTGTACATGCCACATCCAAGAAAGCCATAATCAAGGTCATTTTAGAACAAGCCCGGTGTCTAGTAGAACAGACTACTATTAGCTGCAATCATTGTTATTTACAGGATTAGAGATGTCTACAGACTACACCCGGACCAGTACTGCAACTTTCATCTCCTTTTTTGGCTTGATCTGCATTTAAGCTAGAATTAGCTCTCCGTGCACGTTTCCTGGGTTTCCTAGCAGGGGTGACATCAACAGAATCCAAATTAGGTTGTTGCAGCATGTCTGCACCATGCTTATGTGGTGTGACATGTTTGGTACTTGGTGCTGTATTCTTGCACGATCTGTTCAAACGAGATGTAACCTGCTTTTTGCCAGCTGATCCTCTTGGATTTCTTCTGGCCACCGAAAGGTTGGGTTTCATAAACTGTGAAGCTGGAGGAAGACATGAATTCAAACTCAAGCATAAAGAACTACTTGGGTTATCTTTCTCTTGGTCCTTTATAGCCAACTTAACGTTGCTGCCTTCTGAACGGAAACCAACATTGGATTTGGGTTCATGAAGGGACTTTGGTTCATGTTGTTGATCGTTGCAATCGGCATCCCTTGGAACTTTGTCCTCTGCGACATTAGGGAGCTCCTAGGTATAGGTAAAAGAAACAAAAGACCTTTAGCAGAATAGTTGCAAGGCAAATATAAAAGAAAGAAAATATAAATGAGAAAAAGAGAACACCAATATGATCCAAATTAAAGATGAGGGACTTCAAAATCCTTCAATCCCAAACTATGCAATATTAACATGACATAAACTACATGCCCAGAAGAACTTGTTATGAAGAAGAAATCTAAATAACAATAATAACAGTAGAAATTTTATTTCTCCCCTAGGGTTGTAGAGAACAGAAGTAACTTGGTAATAAAAAAGACGATGTCATTTTAAAAGTTGGAAAACAGAAGGAAACACATTTGGGGGTGTCTGAATAAGCTCTGCAGGTGAAGACAAGGACTAGGTTTTTGTTAGATTATTAGCTTTTGCAGTAGTAGCTTTTGGTGCATTTCTGCGTTTATGAGTTAAATAAGTTGTGTTTGAAATAAGTTGTTTATCAAGATTTTAGAGTGCGTTTGAACTCCCAAACAAACTAAACGCACCCAACGCCCTCTAACCAAACAAGCATCTAATATAATACACACAGTTCACTGTTTAAAACCTTGACCACTTTACCAAGGAGTGCCTAAACTTGACTATTTTAAGCATAGATGAAAGTCCAAACTGATTGCTGTTGTATATTCAGAAAAATAAATAATCTAAGAGGTGTTGCACCACTAGATAAAATGTTAGACAATATAATCAAACTAGGGAAGAATATGTTTCTAACATAAATATTTTAGCTTAGCATAGAGAAATTGCAGAACTCCTTTTCCCTGTAATAAATGCAATACTCTCGAATGCTCAAAAACTTGATGAATAACACAAGGTTGCGAGAATTACCTCAATTTCTATGGCGCCAATCTGTTCTGAGTCGAATCCCCCCTCTCCTTCAGAGTCAGCCATCTCCTCACACTCGAACTCAACATGTTCTCCAACTTCATCCTCAGAATCACTCAACTCTTCCTGTTCCATCACAATCTCTGGAAGAGACTGGTTCCTTGTACCACTAATACTGTTTCTATTAACATCACTGTTGGATCGAACTAATGCATGGGCACCTGAATCAATCTTCTTGTTGATTCCAGCGGAATAGTTCTTGGAGAAGATCCAATGGAATGATTTAAAGAATTTGCAGTGTATTGAGTTTCTATGATTCCAGACTCCTGAGCACTTGCTGGTTCCCTGGTCATTTTTTGTTCAACGGCGTCCCTGCTTTCTCCAGATATCTCTTTCCGGATGTAAAACTTAGGTGAATATCCAAATCCAGTTCATTAGTCTTTCCATTAGGGCTAGAGGGTGTAGCAAGGGTAGCCACCGAACCACTCTTAGCCAGGACAGGATCAAATGGAACTTGACGTTGAGCATGTTGGGCCCCCAATAATTCTGAAGGAGGAGAAAGCGGGGCAGTTGGGCATGCAGTTACTGAGTTACTATTTATATCATCAGATCTTTGCAGAAGCGGATGGAAGTCGATACCAAATGATGGTGAGCTTTTCTCCTTGGACTTTAGAGACTTGTCAAAAAAATTAACTGTGTAGTTTGCTTGTTTAGGATTATGAAAGAGACTGAGATTCAAAAGAGGCTGATTTCTCTGGAATATATTAAAGGAGCTAGAAGCACTAGTACTGCAATTCAAAGGAAAATATGGCAAATGTCCATCCTCAGGGGGCTGAAACAACAAAGGATGCATATAAAGATCTGACCCTTCTTTATTTTCTGTAACTTGCTTATTTCGAAGACAGATTCTTTTGGGTGCAAATGAGTAGTGCTTGTCGCTGGATTACTGTTGTCATGTCCAACTTTCTTGGATTACTAGTTGCTGAATTGGAAACATAAAGAAATTTTGGAACCGTAATTGGTTTCCCAGGACCAGCAAAACCATCCTGAGCACAAGAAACCTTATTAAATGCTCCACCCTGATAGTTTTTAAAAGCCGACGCTGACATTACGCGGACAGAGGGTGGAAGATTAACAGGAGGCAAGTCCGGGGCTAATTTCACCGTACGGGGACTGCTAGTTCTACGAGCTCGGTATGGTGGCAAAAGGGGTTGGGATTTGGAGGGATTCAAACTTGCACCAGAAAAGGGATTATTTAGCTGACTGGAAGATGCACAAATTCTAGCATTAGTAAAATGAGATGATGCAAGGGGCTGGGAGTAATTTGAAGAAGATGTTAACGGTTGATTAATTTGGTGTTGCAAGTCTCCAGAACCACTATTATTCATTTGCTCTTTGGCATGAGAACCTTGTGACAAAAAGTTAGAAGGAAAGTCTTTACTGCAAAATTTGAGGCGGTAGTTCCAAAGAGAGACTGGAGGTACCTGGCCTCCAATCTGCCAAGAATGCCTCATGAACATAAGCTTGATTTTCATTATTTATGCAATCCTCTCCACTGTTATTTTCTCCACCAGCGCTAGAGTCCTGCAATAGGTGAAAATGTAAGTACATATATATGTCTGCGCGTGCGCGAATACACACACACATATAGTGAAACTTTTATCCTTAAAAAAAACACGCATAACGTAGCTAATAGGCACACCAAGAGCTCATCGGGCCAAGCTTTGATACCTGATGAAGCTACTTCGCAATTGGGCGTATTCAATGTACATGTATTATTGCATATAGAAGTTTTCAGTTATTCATATTTCATCTACTATCCCATCTTACTTTTATTTACTTAAAATAATTCATTAAAACAAGTAGTAGAATAGTAATTCTGTTTCCTTTAGACTTGAAAGTACACAATGTCAATGTATGCCAGGGTACTTACATATAAATATGCAGGCGTACATACAATGTCACAATGTATCCATAGACACCAATATATACATATACACTTGCATATTATGCATAATACATAATTTACATACATTTCAGGTAAATTATGTATTGTACTTAAATAATTAGTTTAATATAAAGGTACTTCTATAACTTGACTGAATAACAAAAGAAGATCAAAACACAGCAGTACCATGTCAACGTCTTAACGTTGACATCATCTATTTAAGCAAACCCAAATATTATAGTACAAACCCTTATTCTTTTCTCATGGCATTTGGTTTTAGTTACAAAAATGATACGTTTTCTAAAGCATCATCTCCATTTTACAATTGCAATGTAATTTTAGTCTATTTCCTTTTATCTGCCAAAGTAATTAGGTGCATAATCTGTGTTGTAATTCAATTTGACAAACATTGAAAGTTGAAACAACACACAGATTTTGAAACTTATTATATTGAATCAATTACTGTTAGTTCATGTAGAATTTTAAGATTTTCATTCTTAAAAAAACAGAATACCTCTTTTTCAGATGAAGAATGCCATCTACCAAGAGCTGCAGGTTTGCATTTTCTTCTCTTTGCTTCATATAACCGCCGCTTCTCCTTTCTATGCCCGTCTACTTTATACGACTTTTGAGTTCCAATAGCAATGCGCCACTGCCGCGGTAGCAAGGATGGATCTCTATAAGGTACAACGAATTTCCATACAGACATCCAATCAAGTTTAAAAATCTTCAAACCCTGCATAATTTGTCACATAATGGAGTGAGATGGCTATGCACATAATGGATTACTAAGTAAGTCAGCATGCATCACAAAATGGATCCTTGAAATAAATGATCCCACATACAGCAAAATAGAGTACCTCTCGAATGCGTGCTGTCTCTTCTGCAGTCAAGGGAGAGTTCTTAATCCTCCGAACTGCCTGCATGATGTGGTAATTAAATGTTACTAATGACTAGAGCTAATCTAAAACCGCTTCTGCCTATCTGTTTACAAATTTATCAATCAGATTTAATCAACAAGCTTTCTTGCAACGTATTTGATCAAATATCACTTGAATGTCCAAGCCAATGCCACTAAGAATATGGTGTTATCACTTATTACATACTAGCATCTGACACACAAGCATTATATATCATCTTTAATTTATACTCCCTCTCCTTCCTCAAAAGGATGACAAAAGTACAATTTTCACACAAATTAAGAAAAATATAAAGTAGAGGAAACAGAGTGAAAAAGTTCTAAATTTATCCTTAGTGACCCCACAAAATTACATAAAGTGATAAGTACTTTTATTTTTTATACTAATGGACCCCACTAAATGACATACTTACCCTTCACTTTATTTACCTTTAGTCATCCTTTTGAGGACAAAAAAAATTAGGGAATTTATATTTCCACAAGTAAATTTGATAGTTATACAAGTTCCTCTCTCACATGAGGTAGACCCCACTTAATATTCATGTGAGGAGCTTGTGTAACTATCAAATTTACTTGTGGAAATATCAATTCTTAAAAATTATAGCTTTAGTCATCCTTTTGAGGACGGGAGAGTAGTAATTTTGAATTTTACTAAAATCAAATGAATTTATATTAATTTTAAACTTTAGATTTTCGTAAATTATTATTGAAAAATTAAATAAATTCTTTTGTGGAATAGTGAGAATATGTAATAGAAACGCTTAAAATAAAAACTAAAAACACTAAAATCCAATGCAGACAGAGAAATAGTAACCTAATTAACGAGAAAAAAAATAGAGATTAAAAATGATAGAATGTATTTCTCACTTTTAACATATCATATATTATCGGCAAAACTAATGAATTACCCACTTAGTTGGCAAGTATTACTTATTACACCATCGAATTTTTAATTTTTCAAATTACCACAGTAAACTATATAAAATTTATAATTGCACCACTCCGTTAAAAAAATTAAACAGACATTAATTTTTTATTTACGTGGCTCTGGAAAAGAAATATAAAAATTAAAAAATATTAATTATGTGGCTAAAAAATAATAAAAAGCTTGAAATCCAACAAGCTGATCCTAAGCTTCCTTATTTAACTTCTCAACAAACTCTCTACTTTTCAATCCCAATTAGCTTCGGGCATAGTTTTGTCGCGCCGAAGATCGTCGTTATCCATACAAGGGAGATCATCGTGTATGAGAGACATGATGTGGATTATTTCAACAAGAAGCGGGTAGCGGGTATGGTGATGGTGGTCTCTCTTAACTACTTCGTAGGATGATGCAAAGAATGTGATTAACGCGCAGCTTCACCGCATTGCGACGAGGAGGAGTAAGCGCATGGACTCGACGATTTTTAGTGAAGATTGGAGTTTAACAGCGGCGTTCAAAGCAGCGTTGACGGAATCGACTTTTTGGAGCACGTTGGATTTGAAATCAAATGTGGGAGATGGCGATGGTTGGAGCTAAATTTGTTTTGTGAGGACTGAGGAGCTGGAGAGAGAAGGGTGAGATAAGGGTTGTATGGGTTTTGCATTTGGGAAGAAGATGAGACGAAGGGGGTTTAGGTTTAGGCTATGGATGAGATTATGATGATGATAATCAAGTTTAATGGGAGATTTGGGTTTTGGTAGAGTAGTACTAGTATATGGAATGGGTATTCAGACGTGCTCAGATACTCATTTTCTTCTTGTTGTGTTGTTAATAGAAGTATGAATTGATTTTGTGACTATATATATATATATTATACAAAGAGGGGAAAATGTCTGCGGCCGGAAGGAAGAAACAAAATCACCTCAAAAAAGAGAAGAGAATAAGGAAGATGTGTATGTTTCATATATTTTAATTTTTAGAGAGAAAATACGCAGATCTATTTGATCTCTGGAAGAAGGGGGAAAGAGAGAGATGGAAGAGAGAATAAATCAGATTTTCTTTCTTTCTTTTTTTCACATCCACGTCGGATAAAAGTTGAAATGCAGTCGTGAGCCAGAGATAACAGAATAGCCCAATTTCAAAATAATAATTAGTTTACTAGGGTAATTTGAAAAATTAAAAGTTCGACGGTGTAATCAGTAAAATTTGCCAACTACAGTGGGTAATTCATTAGTTTTGCCAAAAGAATTGCAACCAATACATAAAAGCGTAAAAGTAGTCTCTCACGGTTATGATCATCTAATAAATTAAACAAACATTCTTTATGCATGAGATCGCTAAGAACATTAATTTTCCACGATCTTCACCTTCTATCCTAAAAGCAAAATCATAAGTTGAATAAACATCAATGGAATTACATAAGCAAAACAAATAATATGTTGATTAATCTACCAATTTGTCCATCAAAGTTGCGATTATATGCCTGGTTCATATTGATGGTAAATCAGATGAGACAAATAAATTGATTAATGTTGAGTAAATTTGTTGGAGAGAGGCAGTTGTAAATTCAGATAAGAAGATTGGAAGAAACTGAAACGTGAAAGTTAAGAGAAAATAGGAAATGTAAGTGGGAGGGACTCTTATCCAGATATGGGTTAAACTTCAAATCACCTTAATTACTTTTATGTCCATAGTTGTAGTACAGTTTTACCGTATACTTGAGGGACTTGTGCGGGTAAATTTTTCTGACTTGTTGGAGTCTTCAGGAATGCCCAAAAAAAAAAACAAAAAAAAAAAAAGCTTCACTTTTTATGTTTACACCAAAAGAAACCGGTTACTTTTTCCTCCCGCTTTATAATATATATATATATATATATATATATATATATATATGAAGATGCTTTTTAATTGCTGCAATCTCACTGTCAAAATGGCCTGCAGGAAATCATCTGTGGCAAAAACTGTTGCAATCAAACTATGGTGGCAGAATGAGTAAGCATTTCAATGATCTCTTTTAATACAATTGGAACAAAAGGAATAGAAGATTGTTTCATGTGGTGGGTTTTCTAGTGAGCAACTGGAAGAGTACTATATGAGCCGGCTTTTTCGGGTTCTAGTAATGATCACCTCTTATGTTTTTTTTAAAGTTTAGAGAGCTTTTTTAAAGAAGGAAAGAAGTTCTCTTTCTTATTGTTTCAATGTAAACTGTCTATGTTCTATGATATATTCCAACTACGCGCTTATAAAGAGAAATTTGCTTAGCTATGCAACCAACCAAATATAGGACCAAAGCATCTCATTGCTTGACAATTTTCATGTTCATAAATATTAAATACTAAAAATTTCTTCCGAACACTTCAATACTTCAGGGACTCTTCATAATCATATAACAGGAAAACTCAATGAAGTTTAATGCTATCCATGAGAGGATGACTGGGAAAAACAACAAAATCTGGCAAACTCATACTTGTTATTTTTAAAATAAGGGTTTAAAGAAAAAAGTATGATTCATAATCACAAGAGGAGGTATGGGGGTTCGCTAGCGGCATGTAATGAATGAAAATCTATCACAACAAAGACAAAAAGAAATTGTGCTGGTATAAACAACAATCAGAAAGGTGCAAATGAATTAAAAAATATATTTATCTGATTAAAAAAACAGCACATACTCACATACCTTTATTGGATTTTCTGGCGCTCTAGAACATGTCCGATTTTTCTGCCTAACGAAAATCTGTAAAGCAATTAGCACATCACATAAATTACCACAATTATGTTGATGTATTATGACATATTTCTGTATTTAGAAACGAAGAATACTTCAAAACCATGTGCAATGCATTTATCATAAGCACGAATATTGATCAGTGGTGTGCATTCTCTAGCCCAATGGACAATCAACGCACGGAGTCCATTACACTTGAGCCTCTTTGTTTTTATGCCCAAACAAGTTCATTACCCTGTGAGAAGCACAAATCTACTTGTAGAATTATTATATTAGTGATGCTTTTTCTGTTGTAATTATACAATATACATATATTTAATTAAAATAATAGTTACTTTTTAACTTTGGACTTAATAATTAACCATACTATTGGTGATTGTATTATGTTTATACTTTATTATATATTTTATGCTTTTATGATTTTTATTGTAATTTTACAGATTTTTTATATGATATTGAACAGAATAATTAATTTTTTGTTTTTAGACTTAAAAATTGAACAATATGGTTGTGACTGTATATATTCATAGTAGAAATATCTTAATAATAGTAATAATAGAGTAATATTAGATAAGATGATTTTCATTAGGAAGTAGTTTACTTCTAAAACTAAAATATCTAGACAGTAAAAGAATCCTAATTCAATTCCAATAATAATACTTATATTTTATTAATAGTAATAGATAGAAATAAGGTCAAATGATCATCATAAGAAAATTCTTTTAATCTGAAATATAATATTTATGTAATAACAGAATCATACTTAAATTCCAATAACTATACTAATAATACAATATCTATGACTACTTTTGGGTTAAACGACGAAAGACCAAGGCTGACAAAACCAAAGCTGTCCTGTTTTGTTCTTTATATATATATATATATATATATATATATATATAAATAGATGTGGTATGGATTCATTCAGGGAAGTATAAAATAGCCAACTAGTAATAAGCTAGAGGAGCAAGCTAGTGGCAGAGCATAGCTCAAACTGGAATTTCAAGCTTGTTAAGCAAAACCACAAACTAGATCAGTGTGACTATATGGTAACGGAGAAGAAAAGAGGCAGAGTTTTAATTCCATAGTCACAGCATCCCCATATTACAAAAAACTGGAGTATGAGAATCACTAAGCAAAAAAGTGCTATTTAAAACACACGTAAAGCATAGTCAGCAGCCAGTAAAATGTGTAATTCTTCAAAGATTTTATAAAATAAGAGCAAAATAGTATCTTCAACACCAAGTGCATGTCACAAATTACCTGATGCTTAGATTTACAAGGAAGAAAATGTTGCTGGATTGCTTTCCAGTCCGTATTATATTCCATTAATCCCATCGCTAATAACCTACAATTAAATCAAAAGTAAACATGAGAAGTTCCTTTATATTCAAGCTGGAATTTCATAACTGAGCTCATTGCAAAACACAGTTAGATTGAATCAATAACACCCAAGGAGAGGAAAGCAAATAAAGGTAGCAAGATTAACCTAAGAATCAGAGAACTGGAACCAAAGCAACGTTTAAAAGGTTCACTTTTCTACTAGCACAAGTATATATGGTTGAAGTGACTATCATTTGATGATTTCAGACATTTAAATTTGACGTTTCTGCATTCTAAAACTATCTCCATAGATGAGGTGACTTGTAGACATATATATCTCTAAACTAATAGACAACTCAAGAAAAAATTTGCAAATAAACTATTTGTTAAAGAAGATACATGCAGCCAGGATTCAATTAGAAATACAGAGGATGGAAAGACTAGTCTCAAATTTAGAGAACAAGTTAATGGATATAAAAGTTATGGTTGATAGGCAATAGTTGGGAGGTCAAACTGAAATCAAAACTACCAGTGAACCAACCCCGGTGTTAGCACAAACTTAACATGGTCAACAAACAAATGAAAATAATAGAACATGCAACTTACATATCCTCTGCATCAGTGAAAAGCACTCGATTTGCAACAGTTGCAGGAGGTGGTTTATGTGGAAATAGGGCTGGATTAAACAAAGGAAAAAAGACTTGGGCTAATTTGGCAATATTCTTTGGGACCGGAGCCACTGATTGCTTCTTGGTCCTTTCAACTAGTGTCCCTGCTAACGTCTTCCGAGGACCTTGATCACTTTGTGAAGAAGGCATCAGGTTCAAAGCTTGGGAACCTCGAGAAACTTCATCATTCACTCCAGCAGAAGAGAGAAGACTTTGAAAAGGGAACAATGGTTCCTTATCAAAGCACGTATCACAAGTATCTCCCACATGTCGTCCCTTATATTCTTGGACGGCTGTCAATAATTCCACACACATTTTGAAGAACATTAAGATCATCACACTGAGCTAGACATAAGAAGAAAACATATAATGCAACATAATTTCTTCAATATGACATACCACTCGAAACATCCTCCATATAGCTTCCAACTACATTAAGCGGAGCTACATCCAAAATAGATAGTACATGACCATTTATGGAAGGCATCCAGAAGGGACCTTCAGTAGATTGAAAGTGACCCTCCGTGCCACTGGAAACATATTCACGTCTTTCATTACAAGGGTGAATGATATCAGAAGGTTGCACCATATTATTTCCAAAACAGCAGTCTCTTTGTGATGCATATACAGAAGAAGATTGAAAGGTGTTCTGTGTTGGCAATGTGTTCCGAGGTTCATCTTGCACTGATGGATGAATGAATGGAGGGCAAAAGCAGAAACTGGGATATGGTACCCTTCTCCCTGTTAATACTTGATTTGCGTTTTTGAAGCATCTCTGAAATCAATCCCTGAACTTGAGTAGCAATGTGCTCTTTAGAAGGCTCAAAAACACAAAGAGAAAACACCTGTATAAGAAGTTGCACATGCTCATATATTAAATAATGCAACTGACCTAACTGATGAGGAGTAAATCCATTCACAAAACCATTACACACAGAAGGCGACAGACTGTGTGGAGCACGCGCTCAAGCATCATATTTTTCCCATGAACAGCAGGTAAAGGTAAAACTGGTACATTTGGTAAGAGGGGACGTAATGGCCTATTTAACTGTCCTGAAATTTTTTTTTAAGCCGACCAGAAGCTTTTTGCCGTTTATTTTGCCTAGTTTCAGGCCGGCGACCACCAGCCTCAAAGTCTTGTTCTTGGGTCTTACCAGTTATATTTTCATCAACATCACTCTCAAGCGCCTCTTCAATTTCTAACTCAAAGTCTGCATCGTTGTCATCTTCTTCATCAATATTTTCATTTTCTAGTTGAGCCGAATGATCGGTATCTACATCATGTAAAACAGCTGCTAGAAACTTTCTGTACTCTTCTTCATCATCAACATTTTGAAGGTCCCCTTCATCATCTGTCTCTTGAAGAAAAGTCTCAAGTTCATCGAAAGCGTGAAACTGACAAGTGAATAGCGAGCTCTAGTGCGCCTGCAAATAGCATCCTCATCATCAATATTCATACTGGACCTTGTAGACTGTGAAGCAGTGTTGAAATCTCCAATCACAACATCATTAACAACCTCGGTTCCGCTGCTTGAGCTATTATCCTTTTCATTAATGGTTTCATGTTCAGGTTTAGAGATCAAATCTGATTTTCTCTCATCAAGTTCATTGGACAGAAATTTCCCTCCAACTGTTTTGGATGCAACTTCGGAGGTAACTGTAGTTTGCTGCACAACTTCCTCACCATGCTTGCCATCTCCAACATCATAGTCTATCACTTGATTGGGTGCCTTTGACAAAGAAGTAGCAACTAAGGGTGCAGAATTGCTTCCCCACTGTCAACGACATTGAAATCCAACCCTTCAATTTCAGAGCTTAGGCTTGAAGAAGCTTCCATAGTAGGGGGTTTCTTTCAAAAGGGTTGAAATCTAAATCTTCTTCCTCGTCCTCATCCTCATCCTGTTCCCCATACTCCTGTTTCTCGTCATCTCCAGGTTCTGAGGAACATTCACTGATTCTGGGTAATTTTGCAACAGTCGCTAGGGCATTCTGATAATTGGGGTGCCCAACATCAGTTAATAGGGCAGCGGAACCAGAAGACATCTTATTTGTGGTGAATCACAGTGCTTAAAATTTTATTAACTTCTACAGCGGCAAAAGTGAATACCATCCACTAAATGACAAGCAAAGTCTGCATTTTTCCCCTTTTTACCAAGGTGAATTTTTATTTTTATTTTGTCTGGAACAAACCACATAGCAGATCAATCACACTGAATTATAGGATTTAATTAGCATATGGTAATAGAATTTAAACCTTAACTATAATTATGAAATCACTAATTTTCAAATAAGAAATTCAATGGGGGTTAGACTTTCATCATTCAATTAGCACACCGAATCAAGTAAATGACTGGATTTGGAAAGTAATCCTGATTTCAAAATCTTGATTGTCTAAGCAATAATGGAGAAAAATATCGAGATATAAATGTCATTTCTTGAGCAGCAATCCATATGCTGCCAAAAAGAAAAAATCAATTGTCTCATTTAGATCTAAAAGTAATTCCATAACTAGCTACATAGGATTGATTAAGTACTTAAGTGTAAGAGGAGCTCTAACCCTAACCAATTGAAAGTTTCTTTGATGCAAGGAGTATGATGAACTAGCTAACCAGTAATGATAAGGTACTTGCAAATAAAATAAAAACACTGAAACCATATCTGCCGTAGCCCATTTAAGTTGAGAAAGCCAGTTTTTAAGTAAAGCGCCAGAAGATGGTAGAAGCCCTAATTCATCGGATATACAAGACTGAAATCCTCCAACGACACCATTAAATAATCCATCACCAATCTGTTGGAGAATTCCAAAACATAATCATATGGAGTGGTTCAGAGTGGTCAAGGATGCTTGTCAGCTATGGTTCTTGAAGAACTGATTGTTACGGTTCAGAGTTCAGAATGAGGAAGGAGAAAGGAAAAAGATCTAGAATTTGTATTTAAATAGGGAACCTGAAAAAACTGGCTCCACTGTTTTTGGAACGTGAAGAAATGGAGAAAAATATTGATACTCCCAAAAGCTAAAATGAGGATTGGTATGCACTCTTTTTTTTCTTCTGAAACCCAATTCCATCATGATCTCATGTAGCAACCAATCCCTCAAAATATAATAATATATTTAAAGGATAATAAAGCTCTGCAAACGTGGAGCAGTATCCTACTCATGTTTACATGACTAAATGTCAAAATTTTACTTATAATACCTATAAACATCAAAATGCCAAAAGCAACAAGATTGTCAATCAGCAAAGCTCATGTATGGAAAAGTGTCAAGGGTGTTTGGCATTCTCACAAAACCTTCTAACTTTTCTCTTTTCTCTTTTCTCTTTTCTCTTGTAGACTAACATAGTAGATATTTCATACGATTAACAGCTTAGGTAGAAAAGATATTAGCAAAACAAGAGAGAAATATATAATCATCTTTTTTGTTGTATCAGGAGGTTGCAAGACCTTAGGTGTTTGCTTCTATCCTTACTTGAAGTTCAGTTGGTAACGAAAAGCTTATATAGTAAGCTTATTGGTGGTTTGCACGAGCAGGAAAACAGAGACTTAGGTTGGTCAAGCAAATGACTAGTTATTGTGTGTTTCGAGAAGGAAGAGCATAGAAGATCATTGAAGTATTAGAAACATTAATTAATCGTGATGGAACTCTCTTTTTATTTCAGGGTACGAATTTTTTAAATATGAAAGAAAAGATATTATTGAAGAAGAGAAAAATGAGTTATAATGCTGGTACAAGACAAATGTGCTTTCAAAATAAAACAAACAGAAATCAAGTGAAAAAAATCCAAGTTTTAGAGAAGCACCACCTGCGATCACTATGAAGGTCCATGTGTCTGAAAAGTAACTCCTCAAAAAGGCGCTCCCATTGAGTGGGTTCAAAAATAAATAAAAATAAAAACACACTCTACCCCCAAATAAATCAAAATTCATTACCAATCCCAAAAAAAATCATATAATTCCTCTCGATACAGAAAAGGATCCCTACCCTTCCCTCAAAAAGAATTTTTGAATCTAAATACAAGAAGATCTTCAACCGAAGAAGGACAAATCAACCATTCAACCAACAAACCAAACAAAAAACACATGAGACTAAAGGTCGATCATTGTTTTATTAGTTTGTGCTCTCTTATAAACCATATGTGTACATCAGTCATCCTTTAACAACTGTTTAAAACTATGAGCAGAAGAAATCACATTCAGAAGTAAGCTATGAGCAAATAACATCAAATCTGACTACCTACTTCACCATGATATCCACACAGATAACAATTGAAACAATCTGACAGTAAAGCATACAATACAGTTTTGTCCACCATCACAAAGATGAAAAGATATAAATAGGTTTCCAATATCTGAAAACTATAGATATTATACTGCGGATGGCACTATTACATAAATGCCGACCGCTCGCAGTATAATATGGCTGACGATTATTATTTTCTAAAAGAGGGTATTTTTATAATTGACATAGTGGGACACCGTCCCCTGTATAGTATGTGGATGTTCTCCAAACTACTATAATGCGGACGGTTGTATTCTTTGGCCACGCGACAGTGAGAGATGGGTTGGAACTTGGAAGCCTATAAAGTTTCGTTCAACTGTGGCTATAGATCATTCCTAGATATTGCATAATACACATAATGAACGATACACTGAATAGCTAATTCTTTATCGTTTTTTAAAATTCCTAAAACAAAATTGGACGAACAAATGCTTGAATACAAAAAACAATTTAAGCTATAAACTTAAAATTATCTCCACCACCTTCATTCTATAATATACACTCTTATATACAGAATTAGAGATTCCGGGACCAAAATAGCAACAATGACAATAGATACATAAACTCACCTCGAATTTTCGGGTGCGTGCAAAGCAATAAAGTAGGTAACAATCGAAAGGCAGAGTCTTCAATTTCCTGAGACAAATAGAAACTCGGACTCTTGCGAACGAATCAATTGAGCAATTGAATCAGAATTGTTTGAGAAACATCCAAATTTTGAAACCCTACTGTTTGTACGAGTACCTGAAATTGAGGATATTTTTTAAGATTTCGGATATTCAAGCGTCGACCCGTTTACCTTTTCTTATTTCTTTGTAATTTGAACCCTAATTCATCAATCGCAAATGGCAGGATTAATCTCGGTTTGTAGTTTGTTCTTGGCAAGCTCTAGCGAGCAAGTCCGTGAAAAGAGAGCGTTTCTCTCTAGTTTCCGTTGGGTCCATAAGAAGCGATGTCGTACAGAAAAACCATTAAGTACCTTTTATATTCTAAATTATATTCTTAATTTGTGTGTGAGTTTCTTATTATTTTTAATACAATATTTATTTCTTCTTTTTATATGAGAAGACTTTTAATATTACTATAATTGTAATTGTGTATTTAATTAAAAAAAATTATTATAATTTATTATTTATCTATTATATATACTAAATCATAATACATAACACAATAAATTAATAAATTGACATCTGTATTTTTAAAATTTCAACACTTGTCGATCCTATTTAGTGCTCCATATTACGACAAAAATACATTTGATAAACTCTAAATACAATCCCCTAATTAGTATATGCTCTCAGGACACATTGAATGCTGTAAAATCGAGTGAACAGCGGCAATTGATCCACGGAGATACTCAACATCGACAGTAATTGCAACGTGAACAAGAGAGGGATCGCATACGTTGATTTTCCCCAATTTTTTTCTGTTACTAGAGCTAAATTCTTCGACATTGCGGAATGTGGATGCTTTTTGGAAGGAAAACCGATTAGGGGAGTCCACAGCCGGAATCTAACCAGGAAATCGGAGGGAGCCGTCGAGATAAGAGGAACTAATGGAGATAGAACAATCATCAACATTGCTGCGGAGAAGAAGCCTGAAAATCTCATAACCCAAAGCATTTTCATTTGGTAAAATCATGTTCTCCTATTTTTATTGGATTTTCAAGTAAGTTTTCCTTTTGACAGTTGGCTGTGTAATCTTTTTATTGCAGTATGTCCCTGGTTAATGGCATAAATTGAATCTTATTCTCTGAGCTACCTGCATTCTCCAGTTGTAAGTTTGAAGGTTAACTGCTGAGGTATTCTTTCTTCATTTTTTGTAGTGTAAATATTTAATCCCTGCATCCCATTTAATGTCGCTTCTTTTTGGGTCTTAGTGGTTTAGGGCTTTGTTTTAATTTATTTTCTTTTAATTTTTTATTCTGATATGGCAATTTAGTGATTGATTTAATCGAACGAGGGTCCAACTATGAGGGTTTTAGGCTTATTGGCTTGTGTTTAATTTTGTTCAAATAACAATTTTGCGTGTCTCCTTTTTCAAGCCTGTTCTTTGAGATATTATGAATATAATGTGAATATATATTTAGTAAAAAGAAAGAAGAAATCTGAGAGACAAAGACCAGGCGCAGTGGGTATCCATAGAAATTTATACATATAGCTCCCTGACTTGGATGTTTATACTTACAGGAAGCACCAAATTTACACATTCTCGTCCTCATATAGTGCTACAAATTAAAGTAGGAACAACATAGTCAAAAAAACATAGCATATAAAACATAGACGAAGTTTAATGAAGATGACTTTGTATCAGGCAAACCTCGATACTTTAGCAAGTTTCTATCATTTTAACTATGGGGAAAATCCAATGTATTTGGGAATTAAAGAGAGAATCAAATTCTCCCAGAACTCTACCAATGTTTTTTTTTTCTTTAATCTTTGTTGCCTTGCACTCAACCAAAAGCACAGTTACAAAATACTACCACAGACACAATGTGATCACCACTTCATAAATGAATATATTAAATAGATGAATAGATATAACGATGCTTGCAATACCACAATTATAACATCCAATAAAAATGACACAAACCTCAAGCCTCTGTTCTGAACTATTCCACTCAAACATTGGAAAATCAGTCACCCACAGGATGGAATGTCTGGACTAAATATCATACAAACAAAAAAAGTCAAGGTGAAAGAGAGAGCGAGATTTGTTAGTAATAAGTGTTCCGGTTACAAACTTACATGGTCAACCAATTCCAGATTATGGGCTGTATACATCCTTAGCCGGTTCAAGGTTTTATTAACTGATGAATGGTGACCCGCTGCAAACAAGATACGATCACCCGACTCCGCAGAGCATTCTTTTAGTAGTTGTTCTTTTCTACTTGGGTCCAAACTTGATACTAGAGCAGGAATCCCTTCCACTTATTCAAGTAATCACACATTGTACAAGTATTCAAACAATTAAAATTATATATTATATAATGTAATGTTTGTAGGAATATAATGTGTGGCCTTTTCTTGTGACTGATTTGCATCAGTTCTCATGGGTTGGTATTACATGTATTATATAATGTATTGTTTGTAGAAACTTTTTGGAGGAATGTGTGGCCTTTTTTGCATATCATTAAATCATCCTTTGTAATCCAAATAAATAAAAGAATTGGATCCAGTACATGCATCAAGCTCATGAATATTCTTTTTTAATAATTTGGTTCAAGAATTAAAGAATTAAAGATTTATAGAGAAACATAACGCACAACAACTTTTAAAAAGCCAATTTCACATAAAAATATTGAGCAAGCATATCCATTTGAGCATGCAACATATAAGAAACATAAGCCACAATAAACAGGGAGTGAATTCAGAATATATATTGAACATAGTATTAACATAAGAGACATGTTATCTAGATCATATCACACCATTCTCTTAGAACTATTTGTACAGATTAATTTGAATGGGGCTATCAAACACTAACAGTTTAAATGGCATTGTTAAACTGCTGAAGCATTGCCTTTTGGGATCTCTGAATTGGTGGTATTGGGTCCCTTTCATTCTTCTCTGTATTGTATGGTTGGAGAATTGTGGCACGTACCTAATTTGAATTTAATGAAGGGTGAAATTAAGGCTTGGATTCACTCTGATTTACTGAAGTTGAATTTATCGTGTTCTTAAATTCTTAAGATAATATATGTAGGGGATCTATTTTTTCTTTTCTTACCTCAGTTTAATCATTTATATGTCTAATGTTGTAATTTAAATTAATATGTAATAGATTAAAAAAATGGGATTGTGGGGGTATCTTACATGCATGTATTTTTCTATATCCCGTGTTGCGAATTAGTTATGGTGTTTGTGCGAACCGTTCATTTTTCGTTAAACTAATTATGATTTTGAGTACTTGAAATGAATTCGGAATCTTTAGACCTGTGTCTTAATATTTCAGATAATATTCATTAGTATTTAATTTTTAATATTTCAGGCCTTTGAATCCTATATTCCTGCAAGTAGTTTATAAGATTGAATAGTCTATTTCGAAAATTGGGGAAATCAACCATAAGCCATACATGTCAGAAGACAAGGAAAAACATGAATTTACTGTCAACCAGTGCGACAAAACTCAGTCAAGAATTCGTAGAAGGATGATTATGCTGGAAAAATAAGAAAAAAAACTTCAACGTATACTTTCTTACTTTGAGTTGACACAATTTATTAGTGTAAACCCTAATTATTTTATTATTACATCTCCTGAAATTATTTGGATATAATGATTGTTATTAGTGTAAAATTTTTGCCTTTTTCATTTATTTCAATTAGAAATTTTAACTATACAACTTGACATGTGCATTCATTCTGTCTAATTTTAGGTTTTTTCTGATGGAAGAATCTTTTTTACTTGAAAATCGAATGACACTGAGAGGTATGTATGTATACTCATTTTCACTCTATTGTGAATAACTAATTTTCTTCATACATGTGATTAAGGATGTTCAATACTCTCTTGACTCTCTTTTCTTTCTTTCATCCCATTTTGCATATCAAAATTTTATGTCCTTTTGATCTACTATTACTTATGTGATCGCATACAAATCTCCTTAGAAAATCGAAAAAAAGTATGGTTAGATAACAATAATATCCCTTTGATACTATTTTTGAAGTTAGGCTTTGATGCAGTTGTCATTTTTATAGAGAATAAGAACCCTGCTCCTTTATCGTAAAGGGTTTTCTTTTTTAACTTAATTCCTTATATGGTTAAAGTGGATGCCCCAACATGATGCAATTGCATATATGTATGTCTAATGGTTTCTATGACTTGTGAGTGTTACTATATGTAAAACTATAAACAACGACTCGATAAGCTACACATTTTTAAATTTCTATTTTGCTTAGAAGTTGTCACTGTTTAGACATTTTTTCATCGTTCTGCAATATATTATCTATTAAAGTAAATCAGAACTTTATCTAGATTTATGCCATAGGATTCTCAAGACAGCTTGCAAAATTAAAATATCTGATCACAACCATCAGCATTACTTTTTTGGTTAGTAAAGTTCCATACAGAATACAGAGAATGGCTGAACAAATTTGGAGACCATGTTGTATGGATTATTTTTGGATAACCCTGTTTAAGTTCAATTGTGTTCACTTTGTTACAAAGAGAATGAAAGGAAAGAAGGAAATATAAAATCTTCGCATACTAGGGGGATCCTTGTAATTTCTCAAGTATTTATTGTCTCATCATCTTCTTGGCATTGAAAGAGGATATTACCACTTAATACTATCATTTTCCATTTTTAATAGTTAATTTATCAGTATAGTTTACACATTCTAAATCAAAGCATGTGTGCAGTTTCTCATTATTTTGCAGTGAGCATTCAATGCATTGTTTAATGGACCAGTACTCAAGTGTTCCTTAACTTTCAGGAAAGCAATACTCTGAAAAAGGAGTCTTCTCTTCAAAGAGGCAAAAATTACATCAGTGGGTTGCAGATACTTCACTTCACGAAGTTGATGAGCTCACCTCTAAGGGGTTAGCCATACGAGCGGTGTATTTATTTACATGATTGCTCTCCAGTTTTTGTATCTTTCCTTTGTTGGTGAATGTAATTTGTTGGTGTTTGATAGTACTGTATGCTTACTGTGGGAAGCAATGTGAGACCCCGAATTTTATGAAATGAAAGTATTCAATTTTCTTATAATTATTTTATTTAGTAAATGGTTAAATTGATAAAAGGTTAAGGTTAAGGGTGATATTTGAAATTTTTTCAAAGTAAGCAAGTTGTCATAAAATAATCGGTGATAAAAGTACAGTAATACGCGTGGTTGCATAGTAGCACACGGTATTGATTTTTGATGCTTATGTGAGAAGTCACTCGGTTTTATTCAATTATTGTCACAATATTTTATATTATTAAATTAATAATTGAGACGACAAAGTTATTCATATTATTATTTGCAATATTGACAATGTCTAAAAGTTCTGTCAAGGAGAGGTTTGGTCACCTAATTGCGCGCCAATAAGGAAAAATCCTTATCGGAAAGCCCCCTCTTTCCTGGGAACGACCTGGTTGTTAAATATTGTGAATTATAATATTAATGACGAATAAGTTCGTGTTGATTAAAGATGAAATTGATAGTTCTATTGTGTGGGAATTATTAGTGTTAATGGAAATCGACATTTATTTCGATAATAATTGATGTCTGGAGGTTATATCGACCAATTGGGTAATTAATCAGATAAATGAGCAATTAATTGCTATTAATTCACATGATTATAACTATGTGTTCACATGTGTGTACTATTGATTCACATGATTTACTATTAGGGGAGTTGGTGCAAGATTGATAATACTTGCATGACTAAATTAAAAATGGAGGTATAGATGAAGGTACTATACTATAATTAATTTTTTCACATGTTTAGAACTATTGAGTCACATGATTTACTATTGATTCACATGATTTACTATTAGGGAAGATGGTGCAAGTTTGATAATACTTGCAGGACTAAATTAAAAAAAAAAAAGAAAAGAGGAAGGTATTATACTGTAATATTTCGAGCCCTAAAATGTGTAATTATTGAAACTATATTTTCCTATAAATAGAAGCTCATTCTTCCTTCATTTCTCACCAATTCACTAAGTCTCACAAGAGCAATTATAGATATTAAAGCTATAGAGAGGAATTATATAGAGAGAAGAAGAAGAAGAAAGTCTGCTACTTCACTACTCCAAATATCCAAATCTTCTTCCGAGGTAAGGGTTATTTTTTTATATTACGAAGAGATATTTTTTTCAGATTCGTATAAATATTATTATCGTTCAATATTCATTATATTCGTTTAATATTCGAAAGGAATATTATTTCGTTCAATATTCGTAAGGAATATTATTTTAATTCAACCGCTGTAAGTAAGGGTGAAGAGAGCTATTGTTATTCCATTCTTTATTATTATGTTGGAATAACTCGCCATCATCTATCGCATACGTGGTGAAATTCTTTTGTTATTTCATTCTTTATTATTCTATTGGAATAACCCGTGCGAGTACTATCGCATGCATGCCCGTGAATTCTTTGTTATTCCATTCTTTATTATTACATTTGGAATATCCCGTCGTGTGAATTTACGTATGACACTCGGTTCTATTTCTTTATTATTCGATAGAATATCATCTGTAAGTGATCGCACGTATGACTGGTTCCATTTTTTATTATTTCATTGGAATAACCTGCTCTATGTGGATTTCATGCATGCATGGTGAATGATCCTTTGTATTCATTCTTTATTAAATTGTGAAAATGATCCATCTACGTGGATTACCGCACGGCGGGTGAAAATTCATTTGTAGTTTCAGTATATTCTATTATACCGTATGAGATATCATTTCTTTTGTACTCATTATGGAATATCATTTTTTTTGGTATTTTTTTTTACGAAGTTACTATTCACGGGTTACTATTCACCCTAAGTTACTATTCATTCTAGTATTATTAACTCGGGTATTAGGGGCACTTTTCGTGCTGCGAGTACTATTCACGAGTTATTATTCATGGTTACTATTCACCCAGATTACTATTTGAATATTATTCACTCTGTATTTGGAGTACTTTTTATGTCTGGGTACTATTCATATAGGTACTATTCAAGTATTATTCAAGTACTATTCATGGGTACTATTCATGATGAAAAATTGATTCTTTTCTATCCAAATTATTTTGGTACATGAATATTATTCTTGAATTTTACTCTACAAAGCAAGATCATATTGACAATTTGACGTTATTGATCTCTCGGATAAATTAAATTATAAATCTTTAAAATTTATTCTTGAACTTGTTTTATTGAATTGTTATATTCATTGTCATCATCCTCACGCTTATATTGTGATGAAAGTCATCTTTGGCTTACGTGCATAGATGGACTTGGTATGATTATGATAAGGGATTATTCAGTATAATCATAACCGTAATGTAACGCTATGAATGATGTGGTGTGGTAAAGTCCTCATTCGCCAGTAGTGCATTGATGGACGATTATGGGTATGATTATGATGACTAGGGATTATTCTTGATTATAATCATGACCATATCGATGATTACATGAATATCCTCGCCCCAGAGTCGTGGATGATTCGATGATGTGGTTTATTTATTAATTGAGTATCGTCGATAAATGTAAGACCCCAACTTTTATGAATAAAGAATAATTTTCTCTAAATATATTTTTGAAAATTATGGTGTGGATTTGATATAATGTTATAGTTGTGGGTAATATATTTATAAATTTTGCAAAAGTAAGTAAGTGGTTATATAATATTCGATTGGCTGGGGAATATTCGTTTTAACAGGAATATTCATTAATTTAACACAATCATTAGTGGACCTTACAACTAAGTATTGTCGTAGTTAGAAAATGATGTAATTATCATTTTATAAAAATAACGGCTGAAAAGTGTTACTGATAAAGCATTGAACTACCCGATTTAATAAAAGTACAATGAATACTGGCGTGGTTGATAGTAACAAACGGTTTTGATTATTGATGCTTACTATGAGAAGTCACTCGATTATATTCAATTATTGTCACAATATCATCTCGCATAATATGTTATATTATTAAATCAATAATTGAGACGACTAAAGTTATTTATATTATTAAATTGTAATAATGAGGCGACAAAAGTTTTATGAATAAAGATTTAATTTTCTCAAAATATTTTTTAAATATTATGGTGTGGATTTGATATAATGTTATAGTTGTGGGTAATATTTATAAATTTTGCAAAAAGTATGCAAGTTGTTATATAATATTCGATTGGTTGGGGAATATTCTTTTTTAACAGGAATAATATTCATCGACAAGCACAATCATTGGTGGACCCCACAATGGAATTATCATTGATCGAGAAAACGACAAAAATATTTTTATGAAAATAACTACGGAAGTTTTTACCGTTAAAACCGTTGAACTACTCGGTAGTAAAAAAGTACAAGAATACGCGTGGTTAGTGCATAGTAGTAATACCAGATTGATTATTGATGCTTACGTGAGAAGTCACTCGCTTTTGTTCAATTATTGCTACAAGAATTGTCGTGATAAGATCTCACGTTATTTGATTCAATTATTGTCGATATTTTATATATTATTAAATCAATAATTGAGATGACAAAGTTATTAATATTATTATTTGCAATATTAACGATGTCTAAGTTTCGCCAAGGAGAGGTTTGGTCACCTAATGCGCGCCAATAGGAGAAATCCTTATGGAAAGCCCCTCTTTTCGGGAACGACGGTCGATCGATTAATATTGTGAATTATAATAATGATGATGAAGTTTTGTTTTATTATTATTATTAATGTAATAAAAAATGTAAAACTTTTTATATAAAATGTAATATTTTTTTTATAAAGTTTTTTTTTATTTTATTATATAGAATTATATAAATATATATATAAATAGAATATATTATATTTTATATATATATATATATATATATATTAATATTTTATATATTATTAATTATAGTAAAATTTTTTATATAAAATGTAATATTTTTTTATAAAGTTATTTATTTTATTAGATATAAATAGAATATATTATATTTTATTATGCATAGTGTTTGCATATAATGTTTTCAGATAGTGTTTTTGATATAGTAAAATCTTTTTATATAAAAATATAATACTTTTATAAAGTTATTTGTTTTATTAGATTATAAATAGAATATATTATATTTTATTTAAAAGATTTTGTTTTATTAGAATATTTTATTATTCAATATAAATCAATATGGACCGTCTTTTAAAAGTAAATCAATCTGGACTTTTCATGAATTAGTTATTATTTATTATCCATTCTCCTATAAATAGAAGCTCATTCTTCATTTTCTTACTTAATTAGAATTGAAACTCTGAGAGAGATAAACTATAGAGAGAATTCTTCTTCTATAATCTTGAGCGTATTTCTTTAGAGTTTTAAGAAAGCTTGAAGAAAAAGAAAATAGTATAAGTTTTCTTCAAGTATATATCCCTAATTAATACTCTTCTTTTTATAAGGTAAGGGATATTCTATAAGGTAAGGGTATTATTTTTTTTTCGTATTCATGAAGAGAATTATTTTCTTTCAATATTGTGAAATTCTTTGTTATTCCATTCTTTATTATTATGTTGAATAACCTATATACGCTAAGTACCCATATACTTGGTGAAAATTTCGTTATTCCATTCTTTATTATTATGTTGAATAACTGCTCTCATGCATGCAAGTACCGCATACATGGTGAAATTCTTCTTCGTTATTCCATTCTTTATTATTTATTGGAATATCATATTATCGCATTAATTCTTTATTCATTTCTTTATTTTCATTGAATATTATATTTTTGCTATTACATATTTATTATTATTATTCCATTATTTATTATTCTCGTTGAATATCATCTCATGCAATACTATCATGCATGGTGAATTCTTTTGTTATTCCATTCTTTATTTATTATTTCGTTGGAATATCGTTCCATTATTTATTATTCATCGAATTTCCTATTTGCATTATTACGTATTTATTCCATTATTTATTATTCATTTAATAAATATCATCATGCATTATGCGCATACGCATACGCATGACCATTTCCATTCTTTATTATTTCTTTGAAATAACTCGTATGCATGCGATTATCGCATGCATGGTGATTTCTTTCGTTATTCCATCTTTTTATTATTCGTTGAATAACTCGCCTATGTGGATTACCACATGCATGGTGAATGATCCTTTTGTATTCATTCCTTATTAAATTGTGGAAAATGATCTTTTTTACGTGGATTTCGCGCATGAAAAAGCGAAAATCCATTTGTTATTTCATATATTATTATACTCGCGGTTTGGTTAAAGTTTTGACTTCTATACTCCATGAAATTAGTGGAATATCCTTGATATTTGCGCTTCATCCAAAGATCTTTTCATGGAAATATTCTCTTCGAGCATTCTTGAATTTTACTCCACAAAGAAGTATCATGTCGACAATTTGGACGTTATTAGTTCCTCGGATAAATTAATTCTTGAACTTGTTTTATTGAATTTTATGAATTCATTGTCATCATCCTCATGTTTATATTATGTTGAAAGTCATCTGTGGCCTAGTAGTGCATAGATGGACTTGGTATGATTACGACTGTGGATTATTCTAAGTATAATCATGACCGTAATGTTACAAATGATGTGGAAAAAGTCCTCATTCGCCCGTAGTGCATTGATGGACGCTTTTTGGTATGATTATGGCTATGGATTCTCTTCGCCAAGGGTGCAAAGATGAATTATTTTATGGCATGATCATGACTATTGATGAAAAACACGATTATCTTTCGCCCGTAGTGCATGGATAATTTGTGGTCGTGATACTAAAGAATATCCTGGCCAGAGTAGTGTGTGGATGATTTGATGATGTGGATTATTTATTGTCGAGTCTCAACGATAAAAGTGATGAAAAACCTTTTAAATCATAGAAGATAGTAGATTTTATTCTCTACTGACTCTTTTTAATGGATTGCTTTTGTTCACCGCAGCTTAAACTTGATGTTTATTATATTTTATCGCTTTAACATTGTTCAAGGCTAATGATAATTTATTCTCGCATTATCTTAGTCATAATATTTTATCGGGCTAGTTGAGCTCACCTTTTTCTTTCATTGTTCTCTTCAGAAATGAGAACGTAGCCGAGGGACTAGTCTGGGAAACGGATGATGGTATCCAGATGATAGCATTAGTAGTCCTCACTATTCTCGTTAAATAGTGTGATAATAAATGTAATGAGGACTATTTTGAGTGTGGATATTGTCTAGATGACAATATTTGTATTAAAACTCTCATTTATGTTTTGTCATATTTTTTACATATTTGTCAGATAATAAGTTTGTATTTTGTATTTTGTACCATGTATTTGGCGACTCAAGATGGGTGATGTATACCTATTTTGGGGGGCCACAGCTTGGTATCAAAGCTTAGTTAGGATATGATCCCCGGCCGAGATGTGAGACAAGAACTAGGAGGGGAGAGACGGGAATTTCTTCGCTAGTATGACCTACCTAAGTTTATTTGGTATTTAATTGGCTGGCCGTAGTAGTATATAGGATAATATGTGATATGTTAATTAACCCTGTTTTTTGGCAAGTGATTTGAAAATGACATCCGAGAATGTTGAGAATAGCAATGGAGCACATGAGACCGCTGAGAGTCCACCGATCAATCAATCGTGATAATGTGCAACAGAAGGCAATAATCCTCTCAAACAAACAACAACACCGAATCAAATGATGAACGATGGGATGTTCAGAGGCTTTATGCAATTCATGCAACATCAAAAAGAGAGAGACTCTGCTCAAAATATAGGTGGAAACAATGGCAACTCACCTGGTTGGTCACCGCTAATAAGCTTCAAGGAGCGGGACCACGGAGTTTTTGGGAAAGCCGTAACCACTTAAGGCGAGAGACGTGGATAAAGCAGATCACCAAGATATTTGATGTCTGGGATGCTCCGAGGAGCAAAAGGTTCCATTCGCCACCTTTATGTTCATGTGAAGAGAGGAGACATGGTGGAAATCAGAAACGTACTCAAACCGACGACGACTCAAGATGTCTTGGGAGAAGTTCCAAGAATTGTTCAACGACAAGTACTTTCCCGAAAGTATTCATCACATGAAGGAGGTGGAGTTTCATCAAGTCGAGCAAAAAACAATACGACCGTGTCGCAAAGACGAGGCTAAGTTTTTGCCGAGTTATCCCGGTTTGCATCCCATTTGGTCGATAATGAGGAGAGAATGACGCTAATGTTTCTAAGAGGTTTGAAACCCGAATATACGCCAATACCTCATTTCTCACAAACTTTGTTTATATTCGAGATGTTGTGAATATAGGCTCGCTTATGGAGCGCGATAATGAGTCAAGACAACCAAAAGGTAACGACCACCAACAACACGATAATAATATATATCTATGGCAACGTAACCATCTAACAATGATAATCATCGGGGGGGAAATTATCATGCCAAGAATGGTAACCACTTTTGGTGGTAATCATGGCCAAGATAATAAGAAGTGGAAATTTCAAGAAGAGAAGGTTCAATAATGATGGAAAGACGTCAAAGACCAAAGACCCGTTTTCAAAGGAAGAAGAACGACACCACCTATCATATGTTTCAAAAAAAATGGAGGAGAGGGACACATCCGTCCAAACTGCAGACGCAAAGAATCCAAAAAGCGTGTTTTAATCATGGAAGAGAAGGTCACCTAGCTCGATTTTTGTCGTGTGGTGAAGTCAAGTCCATTGGGATAGTGATGCCAAAGGATGTCCTGCAAAAGTCAAAGTCAGTAGTTTAAGAGAGATTTTTTTTTTTTCAAAAACGAGGAACCCGAATAAGGTTATCACGGGTAAGTTAATCATAAACTCTTCATGCTAAGTCTATACCTTATTAGAGATACCGGTTCTACTCATTCTTTTATTTTCACCTAGTTGTGTTCAACGTTTAAATTTTAACTCGAGAAATTAGACTTTTGATTTATATCTGTTGAAACTCGTAAGAGAAACCTTCGTTACTCCACTATTTATAAATCTTGTTTGATTCAAATCGACACTTTCACGCTATTCGTCGATCTTATCTCTTTGAAAATACTTGCCTTTGATGTGATTTTAGGAATCGATTGGTTAACTACTCATCATGCTTTTTAGTAAGGTTGTTAGCTTTCATATTCCTAACCAACCCGTTATGCTAATTCAAGCAACCAAACCACTAAAGTCAATCATTGTCATATCAAGCCATAAGTAAAGAGCCCCGAGCCTTTTCGTGGTGACTTTCTCTTGTGTGGAATGCACCGCAAGCCGACTTTTTTTCGAGAGGGGACATCGTGAATGACGATGGCAAGTTGATAGGTATCAATGTGACGTGTTATCCAAGTCTTGGATGAGAGTCACAGCTTTTGAATGATATTTTATATTGTTAATAAATTTCTCGACGATTATTTGAAGACTTTCTAGCCTACCCCTCAGAGCGTGAAATCGAATTTTGTATTGACCCCAAAGACAAAACCCATTTCTAAAACCCTTAAATATTTCTTCACTAAAAAAACGAACGTAAATACGCGCCAAAGACGTTGGCTCGAGTTGTTGAAGATTACGATCATACCATTCAATATCATCGGAAAAGCTTAACGTGGTAGCCGACGCGTTGAAAAGAAGAGATCGATTTACGAAAAGTGTGATGTTGTTAACACAAAACCCATTTCATATAACTTATAAATGATGAAGAAGATAGAGTTAAAGACTCTAGGACCCACGTGAAGAAGATAACGAAATATACGATTAGAATCGAATTTTAATCGATAAAGTTAAAGCCGCTCAAGCAAGCTACATACTCGAGAAATGATGAATGTGAAGAAGAAGGTTCAAGAGGCGTTATTCTAGAAGCAAGAATCGACGAAGAGAGGAAATCTCAACCCCTCGATTTAATTGGCCCATTTGAAATCCTCGATCGATCGAGTAGGAATCGTGGCCTATAGACTTTTTTTTACCGCCAAGTATGTCATGTGTTCATAACATTTTCACACGATATCGATGTTACGTAAATATGTGGATAACCAACCACATTATTAAATTAGAACTAGACGAGATATAGCGGAAGATTTAACGTATGAGGAGATACGTGTTAAAATCTTGGATAAGAAGGATCATATTCAACACTCAAAGGTTATACCTCAAGAGTTAGAGAAAATGAAGTCAAGGTATCTCATCTCTTCTAAGATACAGTAACGCACGTAAATTTCGAGGGCAAAATTTCATAAGGAGGGGAGATTGAGACCCCAAATTTTATGAATAAAGATTTTTTTTTCAAAAAATTTTTTTTGAATATTATGGTGTGGATTTGATATAATGTTATAGTTGTGGGTAATATTTATAAATTTCAAAAAAGTATGCAAGTTGTTATATAATATTCGATTGGTCTGGGAATATTCTTTTAACAGGAATATTCATATATTACGACACACAATCATTGGTGGACCCCCCACAATGGAATTATTATTTGATCGAGAAAACGACAAAAATATTTTTTATGAAAATAAACTACGGAAGTTTTACCGTTAAAACTGTTGAACTACTCAGTAGTAAAAGTAAAGAATACGCTGTGGTCGCATAAAGTACACACACAGATTGATTATTGATGCTTACGTGAGAAGTCACTCGCTTTTGTTCAATTATTGCTACAAAGAATTGTTGATAAGATCTCACGTTATTTGATTCAATTATTGTCATATGATATATATATATTATTAAATCAATAATGAGAGATTAAAAAAGTTATTAATATTATTATTCGCAATATTAACGATGTCTAGAAGTTTCGCCAAGGAGAGGTTTGGTCACCTAATCGCGCCAATAGGAGAAATCCTTATTGGAAAGCCCCCCTCTTCTCGGGAAACGAATCGGGTCGATTAATATAATATTGTGAATAATATAATAATGATGATGAAGTTTTTTTGTTTTATTATTATTATAAATGTAATAAAATGTATGTATTTTTTATAATATATAAATATTTTTTATATTTATTTATATTATATATATAATATATTAATATAATATTTTTATTATATTATATATAATATTAATATTTTATATATTATTTATATTTATTTTATTATATTTATTATATTATATTATATATATTATATTATATTTTTTATATATTATTTTTTTATATATATAATATTTTATTTTTATAAAGTTATTTGTTTTATTATAATTATAATATAATATATTATTTATTTTATATATATATAATATATTTTATATTTTATAATAATTTTTTATATAAAATATAATTATTTTTATATATTTATTTATTTTATTTATTATATATATATATATATATATATTTTATTTTTTTTAGATTTTTTTATTATATTATATTATATTTTATAATAAATCAATATGGATATATATATTAAAAATAAATAATCTGATATATATCATAATATATTTATTATTATATTATTTCCATTCTCCTATAAATAAGCTCATTCCTTCATTATTTTTACTTAATTCAATCGAAAAAAACTCTAGAGAAATTCTATAGAGAGAATTCTTCTTCTATAATCTCGAGCGTATTTCTTTAGAATTTTTAAAAAGTTTTGAAAAAGTAGAAAATAGTTATAAGTTTTCTTCAAGTATATATCTTTACTAAGAATGAAATATTCTTCTTTTTATTTAAAGGCTTATTATTATTTTTATTAAGGTAAGAGGTATTTTTTATTTTCATATTCATTGATATTCTTATTATTTTTCTTTATTATTATTGAATTATTTGAATATATTCATTATTTGAAATTTTCGTTATTCCAATCTTTATTATTATTGTTGAATAACTGCCCTATCGCAAATTCCTATATTTGGTGAAATTATTTTATTATTCCATTCTTTATTATTATGTTGAATAACTCTGCTTATGCGCAAGTACCGCATACATGGTGAAATTTTTTATTGTTATTCCATTCTTTATTATTCGTTGAATATTCGTCGTGCGCATATACGCGCGTTTCGGTTCCATTATTATTTATTATTATTGTTTGAATATCGTCATTCTATGGCTTATCGCGTACGCTGGTGATTTTTTTGTTATTATTCTTTATTATTCTGTTGAATATCGTCTGCTATGCATTTATATTACATGGTGTTTTTTCGACTTATTCCATTATTTATTATTTCATTGAATATCCCGTCATGTCGTATTTACGCATGACCGTTCCATTTTTATTATTTATTATTCTATTATGAATAATCCTGTTCCATTATTTATTATTCGCATGCTCATGATTATCGATGCATGGTGAATTCTTCGTTATTCCATTCTTTATTATTATTCGTTGAATAACCTCGCTCATGTGGATTATCACATGCATGGTGAATGATCCTTCGTATTCATTTCTTATTAAATTGTGGAAATGATGATTCACGCGCGGATTACCGCATACGGCGATGTAAAAAATCCATTTATAGCTTCATATATTTTATTATACTCAGTTTGGTTAAAGTTTTTGACTTCTATACTCCATGAAATTAGTTAGTGAATATCCTCGATATTTGCGCTTCATCCAAAGATCTTTTCATGGAAATATTCTTCCGAGCATTCTTGAATTTTACTCACAAAAAAGAAGTATCATGTCGACAATTTGGACGTTATTAGTTCCTCGGATAAATTAATTAAATCTTTGAACTTGTTTTTATCAATTATTTATATCATTGTCATCATCCTCATGTTTATATTATGTTGAAAGTCATCTGTGGCTTCTGTAGTGCATAGATGGACTTGGTATGATTATGACTGTGGATTATTCTAAGATAATCATGACCGTAATGTTACAAATGATGTGTGAAAAAAGTCCTCATTCGCCCGTAGTGCATTGATGGACAGCTTTTTTGGTATGATTATGGCTATGGATTCTCTTCTACCAGGGGGCAAAGATGAATTGTTTTATGGCATGATCATGATCATTGATGAAAACACGATTATCTTTGGCCCGTAGTGCATGGATAATTTGTGGTCGTGATACTAAAGAATATCCTTGGCCGTAGTGAAGTGGATGATTTGATGATGATTATTTATTTATTGTCGAGTCTCAAATGATAAAAGTGATGAAAACCTTTTTAAATCATATAAAGATAGTAGATTTTATTCTCTACTGACTCTTCTAATGGATTGCTTTGTTCACGCAGCAGCTTAAACTTGATGTTTATTATATTTTATCGGTTTAACATTGTCAAGGCTAATGATAATTTATTTCGCATTATCTTAGTCATAATATTTTTATCGGGCTAGTTGAGCTCACCTTTTTCTTTCATTGTTCTCTTCGTGAAATGAGAACGTAGCTGGGACTAGTGGGGAACGAGGAGTGATGGTCCAGATGATAGTATTAGTAGTCCTCACTATTCTATTAAATAGTGTGATAATAAATGTAATGAGGACTTATTTTGAGAGTGGATATTGCTCTAGATGACAATATTTGTATTAAAACTCATAATATATGTTTTTGTCGTATATTTATCGTTGTATATATTTATTGTATTTGTATTTGAAATTGTGTACCATGTATTTGGCGACTCAAGATGGGTGATGTATACCTATTTTGGGGGCGCCACAGCTTGGTATCAAAGCTTAGGATATGATCCCCGGCCGAGATGTGAGACAAGAACTAGAGGGGAGAGACGGGAATTCTTCGCTAGTATATGACCTACCTAAGTTTATTTGGTATTTAATTGGTCTGGTCGAGTATAGGGATAATATGTGATATGTTAATTAACCCTTGTTTTTTGTGGCAAGATTTGAAAATGGCATCCGAGAATGTTGAGAATAGCAATGGAGCACATGAGACCGCTGAGTCTCCATGATCAATAATCAGGATAATGTGCAACAGAAGGCAATAATCCTCGTGCAAAAACAACAACACCGATCAAATGATGAACGATGGGATGTTTAGAGAGCTTTTTTGCAATTCATGCAACACATCAAAAAGAGAGACTCTCCTGCTCAAAATATAGGTGGAAACAATGGCAACCCTTGGACTTGGTCACCGCTAAGCAATTCAAGGAGCCGGGAACCACCGGAGTTTTTGGGAAAGCCAAAACCACACTTAAGAGAGACGTGGATAAAGCAGATCACCAAGATATTTGATGTCTTGGGATGCTCGAGGAGCAAAAGGTTCCCTTTGCCACCTTTATGTTGCGTGAAGAGGCAGACATCGGGTGGGAATCAGAAACGCACTCACTCAACCGACGACTCAAGATGTCTTGGGAGAAGTTCCAAGAATTGTTCAACGACAAGTACTTTTCCAAAAAGTATTCGTCACATGAAGGAGGTGGAGTTCATCAAGTTGGAGCAAAAAACAATACGACCGTCGTCGCAAAGACGAGGCTAAGTTTGCCGAGTTATCCCGATTTTGCATCCCATTTGGTCGATAATGAGGAGAGAATGACGCTAATGTTTCTAAGAGGTTTGAAACCCGATATACGCCAATACCTCATTTCTCATAAACTTTGTTTATATTCGAGATGTTGTGAATAGGGCTCGCTTATCGAGCGCGATAATGAGTCAAGACAAACCAAAAAGAGTAAAACAACAACAACACGATAATAATCATACGGTGGCAACAACCATCTAACAATGATAACCATCGCGGGGAAATTATCATGCCAAGAATGGTAACCACTTGGTGGTAATCATGGCCAAAAATAATAGAAGGAAATTTCAAGAAGAGAAGGTTCAATAATGATGGAAAGAGAAGAGCAAAGACCAAAGACCCGTTTCAAAGAAGAAGAAGAACGACCACCCATCAGATGTTTCAAAAATGCGGAGGGAGGGACACATCCGTCCAAATCGCACGCAAAGAATCCAAAGCGTGTTTTAATTATGGAAGAGAAGGTCACCTAGCTCTGATTTTGTCGTCGTATGGTGAAGTCAAGTCCATTGGGATAGTGATGCCAAAGGATGTCCTGCACAAGTCAAAGCTCCTGTAGTTTAAGAGAGAGATTTTTTTTTTTTCGAGAGAACCCGAATAAAGTTATCACGGGTAAGTTAATCATAAATTCTCATGTAAGTCTATACCTTATTAGATACCGGGTTCTACCCATCTTTTTATTTCTCCTAGTTGTGTTCAACGTTTTAAATTTAACTCGAGAAATTAGACTTTGATTTATCTCGTTGAAACTCGTTTAGAGAAACCTTCGTTACCTCCACTATTTATAAATCTTGTTTGATTCAAATCGACACTTTCACGTTTCGTCGATCTTATCTCTTTGAAAAAATACTTGCTTTTGATGTGATTTTAGGAATCGATGGTTAACTACTCATCATAAAATTGATTTTTTCGTAAGGTTGTTAGCTTTCATATTCCTAACCAACCCGTTATGCTAATTCAAGCAACCAAACCACTAAAGTCAATCATTGTCATATCAAGCCATAAGTAAAGAGCCCCGATCCTTTCGTTGGTGACTTCCTTGTGTGGAATGCACCAAGCCAATTTTTTCGTAGGGACGTGAATGAATGATGGCAAGTTGATAGGTATCAATGTGACGGTTATCCAAGTCTTGGATGAGAGTCACAGTTTTTGAATGATATTTCTATTGTTAATAAATTTCGACGATTCTTGAAGACTTAGCTTAGCCTACCCTAGAGCGTGAAATCAAATTTTGTATCAACCCAAAGATAAAAACCCATTTCTAAAACCCTTAAATATTTCTTCAACCAAAACGAACGTATAACGCGCCAAAGACGTTGGCTCGAGTTGTTGAAGATTACGATCATACCATTCAATATCATCGTGGGAGGAAAAACGTGAACGAAGCGCGACGCGAGAAGAGTAAGATCATATGCTATTTTTGAGAGCGATGTTGTTAACACAAAAACCCATTTCAGATAACTTAAATAAATGATGAAGATAGAGTTAAAGACTCTAGGACCCACGTGAAGATAACGAATATACGATTAGAATCGACTTTAATCGATAAAGTTAAAGCCGCCAAGCTACATACTCGTGAAATGATGAATGTGAAGAAGAAGGTTCAAGAGGGCGTTATTCTAGAAGCAAGAATCGACGAAGAGAGGAAATCTCAACCTCGATTTAATGGCCCATTTGAAATCCTCGATCGAGTAGGAACCGTGGCTTATAGACTCGCTTTTACCGCCAAGTATGTCGCGTGTTCATAACATTTTTTTCACGATCGATGTTACGTAAATATGTGGACTAATTCAACCACATTATTAATTTAGAACTAGACGAGATAGCGGAAGATTTAACGTATGAAGAGATACGTGTTAAAATCTTGGATAAGAAGGATCATATTCAACACTCAAAGGTTATACCTCAAGAGTTAGAATCAAATGAAGTCAAGGTATCCTCATCTCTCTTCAAAGATACTGTGTACGTACGACGTAAATTTTGAGAGGGGTAAATTTCATAAGGAGGGGAGATTCAGAGACCCCAAATTTTATGAATAAAGATTAATTTTTTAAAAAAAATATTTTTTTGAATATTATGGTGTGGATTTGATATAATGTTATAGTTGTGGGTAATATTTATAAATTTTGCAAAAGTATGCAAGTTGTTATATAATATTCGATTGATTGGTCTGGAAATATTTTTTTTAAGGAAGGAATATTCGCAGACGATCAAGACAATCATTGGTGGACCCCACAACGTAAATTATTCATTTGATCGAGAAAACGACAAAAAAATATTTTTATGAAAATAACTACGGAAGTTTTACCGTTAAAACCGTTGAACTACCGGTAGTAAAAAAAGTAAAGAATACGCTGTGGTCGCATAGTAGCACACCAGTATTGATTATCGATGCTTACGTGAGAAGTCACTCAGCTTTGTTCAATTATTGCTATAAAGAATTGTCGTGCATATATCTCACGTTATTTGATTCAATTATTATTTATATTTTATATATTATTAAATCAATAATTGAGACGACAAAGTTATTAATATTATTATTTGCAATATTAACGATGTCTAGAAGTTCGCCAAGGAGAGGTTTGGTCACCTAATTGCGCGCCAATAGGAGAAATCCTTATCGAAAGCCCTCTTTCTCGGGAACGAATTCGGTCGATTATAATATTGTGAATTATAATAATGATGATAAGTTTTTTTGTTTTATTATTATTATTAATGTAATAAAAAGAAAAACTTTTTTATATATATATATAATACTTTTATAAAGTATATTATATATAAATATTATATATTATATTTTATTTATTTTTTATATTTTTTTTATAAAAATATATTTTTATATATATATTTTATTAGATAATAATTAAATATATTATATTATATTATATATAGTTTTTATATATAAAAAATTTTTTATATAAAATGAATACTTTTATAAAGTTATTTATTTTATTAGATTATAAATATATATATATATTATATTTTATATATATTTTATATAGTATTTTTTTATATATTTTTTTATATTTTTTTTATATAGTAAATTTTTTTTATATAAAATATAATATATTATTTTTATAAAGTTATTATTTTATTAGATTATAAATATAATATATTATATTTTATTTAAAAGATTTTTTTTTTATTTAATATTATATTAAATCAATATGGATTATCCGCTTAAAAGTAAATCAATCTGACCACTTTCATGAATTAGTTACTATTCATCCATTCTCCTATAAATAGAAGCTCATTCCTTCATTATTTTTTATTTAATTCACTAAAACTCAGAGAGAAAACTATAGAGAATTCTTCTTCTATAATCTTGAGCGTATTTTTTAGAGTTTAAGAAAGCTTTGAAAGTAGAAAATAGTATAAGTTTTCTTCAAGAATATCCTCTCTCTACCTTAAATAATACTCTTCTTTCTAAGGTATTAGGGATTATTATTTATTATTTGTATTACTGTAAGGGTATTTTTTTTTCATTATTCATGAAGAGATTATTTTCTTATCTTCATTTCTATTTATTCCATTCTTTATTATTATGTTGAATAACTCATTATGCTGCTACCCTATACTTGGTGAAATTCTTTGTTATTCCATTCTTTATTATTATGTTGAATAACTCGCTATATGCAAGTACCGCATACATGGTGAAATTCTTCTCGTTATTCCATTCTTATTATTTTATTTGAATATCCCTATCTATGCGCATTATATATCCATTCTTTTTGAAATATTCGTTGGTTCCATTATTTATTATTTCGTTGAATAACCTCATTCTATCATTTATTATCGCATATTCGCCCGTGAATTTCTTTTGTTATTCCATTCTTTATTATTCGTTGAATATTTATTATTACGCATGACTGGTTCCATTTTTTATTATTATTATTATTATTATTGGAATATCATCATATCGCAATGCTTACGCATGATTCGGTTCCATTATTTATTATTCTCGTTGAATAACCTCTCGCTGCATGATCTATCGCATGCATGGTGATTTTTTCGTTATTCCATTCTTTATTATTCTCGTTTGAATAACCTCGTCTATGTGGATTATCACATGCATGGTGAATGATCCTTTTATTCATTCCTTATTAAATTGTGGAAATGATTGTCTACGTGGGATCTTCAGATTCATACGCATGGCGGTGAAAATCCATTTTGTTATTCATATATTCTATTATACTCAAATTGGTTAAAGTTTTGACTTCTATACTCCATGAAATTAGTGGAATATCCTCGATATTCGCGCTTCATCCAAAGATCTTTTCATGGAAATATTCTTTCGAGCATTCTTGAATTTTTTACTCCACAAAGAAGTATCATGTCGACAACGTTTTGGACGTTATTAGTTCCTGGATAAATTAATTCTTGAACTTGTTTTATTGAATTATTATATCATTGTCATCATCCTCATGTTTATATTATGTTGAAAGTCATCTGTGGCCTGTAGTGCATAGATGGACTTGGTATGATTATGACCATGGATTATTCAGTATAATCATGACCGTAATGTTACAGATGATGTGGAAAAAGTCCTCATTGGCCCGTAGTGCATTGATGGACAGTTTTTGGTATGATTATGGCTATGGATTCTCTTCGCCAAGGGTGCAAAGATGAATTATTTTATGGCATGATCCAGGACCGTTGATGAAAACACGATTATCTTTGGCCCGTAGTGCATGGATAATTCGTGGTCGTGATACTAAAGAATATCCTCGTCAGTAATGTGGATGATGATGATGTGGATTATTTATTGTCGAGTCTCAAACGATAAAAGTGATGAAAACTTTTTAAATCATAGAAGATAGTAGATTTTATTCTCTACTTGACTCTTTTAATGGATTGCTTGTTCACGCAGCAGTTAAACTTGATGTTTATTATATTTTATCGTTTAAACATTGTTGAAGGCTAATGATAATTTATTCTCGCATTATCTTAGTCATAATATTTCATCGGGCTAGTTGAGCTCACCCTTTTTCTTTCATTGTTCTTCTTCAGAAATGAGAACGTAAAGGGACTAGTGGGAAATGGAGTGATGGTCCAGATGATAGCATTAGTAGTCCTCACTATTCTATTAAATAGTGTGATAATAAATGTAATGAGGACTATTTTGAGTGTGGATATTGTCTAGATGACAATATTTGTATTAAAACTCACAAAGATATGTTTGTCGTATTTTATTTTTACAATCGTTGTATAATTAAGATTTGTATTTGAATTTTGTACCATGTATTTGGCGACTCAAGATGGGTGATGTATACCTATTTTCACTCAAACTCGACGCGACTCAAGATGTCTTGGGAGAAGTTCCAAGAATTTTTCAACGACAAGTACTTTCCCGAAAGTATTCGTCACATGAAGGAGGTGGAATTTATCAAGTCGAGCAAAACAATACGACCGTGTCGCAAAGACGAAGGCTAAGTTTGCCGAAGTTATCCTTGGCCAGCATCCCATTTGGTCGATAATGAGGAGAGAATGACGCTAATATTTCTAAGAGGTTTGAAACCCGATATACGCCAATACCTCATTTCTCATAAACTTTGTTTATATTTAGATGTTGTGAATAAGGCTCATTATCGAGAGCGATAATGAGT